>VXBP01003986.1:5421-17095 GCA_013400115.1 Rhinopomastus cyanomelas
CCCGCCCCAGCACGCACCGTCTTGCCGGCAAAGCTGACCCGCACGGCTGCTGCCACGAAGCCCCTTTGGCCGCCGCTTGGTGCCACCACGGGGAGACGCGACCAGCCGGGCGCCGCTGCAGTGGGGACAGGTTGGCATCGGGGTGGGGGGGCTCGGGGGGGTCTCTCCCGCACCCCAGGACCCCAGCAGCACCCACCCCGCGGCAGATCCTCGGCGTGGAACACGCGGAGCTGCAGGCTGGCGGCGCAGGGAGGCGACGGGGCCAGCAGGTTGGCTTCCACATCCTCATCCTGCGGTGGCTCCCCCGGCTCCTGTGGGGACCAGGGGACGTGGGGGGTCCCTCGGGGGGGACTGGTGAGGATGGAGGGGGGTGCGGGAGGTGGTGGTGGGTGGTGGTCTCACCGGCACTGGCTCGCCGGCGCACAGCACCGCCAGGCTGACGTGGAGGTATCCCCTGGAGCCGGTGTCGGGGTGCTGCGGGGGCTGCAGGCTCAGCCACTTCCAGCTCAGGCTGTGACTTGCGGCAGGGGGGCAGTGTCGGCATGAGGGTCGCCAGCCCCTGGGGTCACTGAACATTTGGGTCATCAGCTGTTGGGGTCACGAGCTATTGGGGTCACTGAATACAGGGGCTATCAAGCATCGGGGTCACCAGCCCTCGGGGTCGCCAAGCACTGGGGTCACCCAGTGTCTCACACCTACCCGGTGCGCGGTAGACGGTGCCGACGTCCAGCTGCAGGGGCGAGCAAGGGGGTGAGGGTGGCCGGTCGGGGGGCGGACGCCCCACGGCCCCGGCCCCTCACCTGGAAGACGCCGATGACGGCATTGGAGCGGATGGCCCGGGAGTTCAGCACCTGGGGGGGCACGGGGCCGGGTGAGGGTCATGGTGTCGCCCCGTTGCCCCGCACCGGCCCCGCCGGGGCACCCGGCCCCGCTGACCTGGATGCGGATGGGCTCGGTGGCCAGCTGGGCCAGTGGCGTCCGCTGGAAGCTCTGGTAGAAGACCTGGAGAGAGGGCGATGAGGGGGTGAGAAGTGGGGCGAAGGGCCACTGGTGGTGCCTGCGCCCCTGCCCAAAGGCCACCTCGTTGTAGTAGGGGTTGTTGCCCGCCCGGATCCTGGTGCGGAAGCGGTGCTGCCCGATGACGACGGCCACCACTGGTCGGATGTTGTTGCCCTGGAGCTGGCGGCCCTCGATGATCCTCACCCTGACCTGCGGGACAGGCAGTGCCGTGGTGGCCGTGGTGGCCGCCGGACCCCCTCCCCTCTCGGGTGTCCCTGGGCCCGCGGGCTCCTCCGTCCTCACCTGGAAGTCCCCGGAGCTCCTTGCGCTGGGGGGCTGGTGGGGTGTCCCCGCTGGCACTGCCGGCGCTGGCGCCCGTCCTCGCAGGGGGGTCCCGGCATCCTTGGTGGTGCCTTGGGGCACGTAGGAGCAGCGGAGGGTGACGGAGCACTGCCAAGGGACAGGTGTCACCACAGCCTGTGCCTGGGGGCACCTTGGGGTGCTGCTAGGTGTGTGAGGGGGTGGGTGCTCACCCCCGTGGGCTGTCCCTGGGGGTCCAGCAGCATGAGGTCATCGAGGGCCAGCAGCAGCCCAGGGTTGATGGCCAGTGGCTCCAGGGACACTGTGGTGGCACCCAAGTCCCTGTGGGGACACGGGGACACACAGTGACAATGGCTCTGGCACCGCCCTGGGGTGCCCACCCATGGGTGCTACTCACCCCTGGGGCGCCGGCTGGCCCCAGTGCCGGAGGCGCAGAGACAAGCTGGCCGAGGGCTGCAGGGGACAGGAGCCCAGTGGCCATGCCAGCGTCTGGGGGGGGGTGACAAGAGGTCAGCGGGGTGACCCAAGCGTCCCAGTGCCATCATAGGCCACCCCGAGGTCAGCTCACCTCATTCCAGGTGGGGTTGGGGTCCTCCGGCAGCACCCGGGTGCTCCTGGGGACCCCTGGGGGCGACAGCAGATGGGGGCATTGGGGTGAGGAGGGCTGGCTACCTACGGGGAGGCTGCCAGAAGGGCCAGCGATGGCCCCCCGGTGTCACCCGCCTTGTCTCCAGCGGTACCTCTGAAGCGGGCAAACACGTGCAGACCGGGGCCGGAGCCGGTGGCCCCCGGGACGCAGGCGCTGACCACCACCAGCCGCAGCACGGCCATGGCTCCGGTGCCGGGGGCAGCTGTCCGTGGTGCTGCACTGCCGTCACCATGGCGCGGGGGGTTCCGGAACGGCCTGGGCGGCTGGCGGGGGGGGGCACCATGCCAACGCGGGACCGCATGACCAAGCCTGTGGGCACATGTCCACATGCCCCCTGGCTCCACATCCTCGTGACCCCAGATCCCCACGGCCGTGCCCCCCCCGTTCCCACATCCCCGTGTGCCCGTATCCCCATCTCCATAGATCCCAATGTCCCCGTGTCCCTATGTCCGCCTATCCCCGCGTCCCAATGCCCGTCAGTGCCTTGATCCCCACGTCCCCACGTCCCCACGTTCCCAAGTCCCCAGGTCCCCAGGTCCCCACATCCCCAGGTCCCCACGTCCCCAGGTCCCCACGTCCCCACCATCCATGCATCCACGTAATGTCTACAAATATGTGAGGAGTGGGTGTCGGGAGGGTGCAGCCGGGCTCTTCTCAGTGTCATGTAGTGACAGGACAAGGGGCAGTGGGTGTGAGCTGGAACACAGGAGGTTCCACAGCAACCTGAGAAGGACCTTCTTCCCAGTGAGGGTGACGGAGCCCTGGAAGGGGCTGCCCAGGGGGGGCTGTGGAGTCTCCTTCTCCGGAGATGTTCAAGACCTGCCTGGACATGTTCCTGTGCGACTTGGTCTGGGTGATCCTGCTGTGGCAGGGGGATGGGACTAGACGGTGTTTCGGGGACCCTTCCAACCCGTAATGATTCTATGCATCCCCATGGCCATATATCCCTGTGTCCATACCCCGTATCCATCTATGCTCTTACCCTCACGTCCCTGTGTTCTCAAGTCCACACATCCCTGTGTCCATATATCCCTATGTCCATCTGTCCCCTTATCCCCCTGTCCATCTAGTCCCTTATCCCCACATCCCCGCGTCCTCATCTCCCTCTGTGCCCGTATCCAGCCCCGCACCCCCGTGCACTCCGTTCCGTACTCCACTCTCCGCTCATTCCCCCCTGCTTCGCCCCATTTCGCTCCGCTCCAGCTGGATCTGCCCTCCACATTTTCCCCACACCCGCGCCGCCTCGCCGCTGCCGCGCATGTGCGTGCAGCCCGGCCCGTGCCGCGCATGCGCCTGGGCGGCAGAGGCGGGGCGGTGGGGCCGCGGAGTAGGGGGTGGTTTGCTCGCTGCGCTGAGGGCCATGTCGCAGCGCGATCGCGACCGGGACCGCGACCTTCAGTGGTCGGCGCGGAGAATGGCCACGTCCTTACTGCTGCAGCTTTCGGCCCACGAGCGGGAGCTCGACCTCGTGTGCCTCGATCACAGTTACGCCAAGCCCTGGAGCGCCCACCCCGATGCCAGCGCGGCCCGGCCCACCCGGATGCTTTTCCTGCCGCCCCGGCGACAGCCCGGCAGCGTCCTGTGAGCCCTGAGGGGGGGAGGGGGATGGACCGGGGTGGGTGTGGGGGTATGGGAGGGGCTCGGAGGGGATGTGGGGCCTGTGGGCTGTGGGGTTGAGAGGCCTGTTGGGGTAGGCGGGCGGGTCTTGTGGGGCTGGGGTGTTTCTTAGGGGCTTTTGGGTCGTGAGAGGGCTGTGTGGGGCCTGGCTGGATCCTGAGGGGCTTGTGAGTGGGACAGTGTGGGGCTGAGGGTCTGTGAGGGGGTTCTTAGGGGCTTTTGGGTTGTGAGAAGTTGTGTGGGCCCTGCCTGGGTCCTTGGGGGCTTATGAGAGACACAATGTGGGGCCGAGAGGGGCTTGAGAGGGTCCTTAGGGCTTTTGGGTTCCAAGAGGACTGTGTGGGGCTTCCGAGGGGAGACTGTGTGGCTGAGGGGCCCATTAGGGTTTTCTGAACCCTGACAGACCTCTGTGGGTTCCTGCTGGATCTTAGGGACCTGTAAGGGGGGACTGTGGGAGGTCCTCAGGGCAGGTTTTGGGGTCTGTGAGATTTTAGGGGGTTCTCCGAGTATGTGGGGCAGGTGTGGGGCTCCTGTGGGGTCTGTGAAGGGAGGTTGTGGGGCTGAGAAATCTGAGTGGAGGCTGAGAGGGTCCTTTGGGGTTTCTTGGTTCAGGGAGGCCTATGTGGCTTCTGTGAGGTGGTTGAAAGGTCTTGTAGGGTGAAGGGATCTGTGAAGGGAGACTGTGGGGCTCCTGAGGGGGAGTTCTCAGGAGATGTGGGGCAGGTGTGAGTGCCCTGGAGCATCTGTGTGACGTCTGGGGATCTGTTTTGGGAGATAGTGGGGCTGAGGGGCCTCTATGGGGTCTGGTGGGTGGGAGACTGTGGGGTCTTTGGGTTTCGGGGAATCTGTCAGATGGGCTGTGGCTAGGGAGAGGCAGAGTGGGGTGTCCTCAAGGCTTGTGGGGCAGGTGGGGGGGATCCTGTAGGGCAGAGCAGCCTGTGAGAGCAGAGTGGAAGACATTTTGTGGTGCTGGGGGGCTTGTGAGGGGAGAGTGTGGGGCTGAGAGTGCTGGGTTCAGTCCTGAGGGGTCTGTGAAGGGAAACCGAGGGGCTGGGGGTCAGTGAGGAGGGGCAGAGGTGTCCTGTGGGACCACTGTGGCAGTGAGGGATGGGTGTGAGCAGGTTTGGGGGCCTGCAGGGAGCTGTCTGGGCAGAGCTGGGGGTCTTGGTTTGTCAGCTCAGGGCTGTGGTGGGCACTGGTTTCAGGGTGAGATGGGGAGGGAGCTGTGGCCAGGCCTCAATGTTTAGGGTCAGGGTGTGGGGTCACAGTTCAGGGGCTCGGTCTGGGGGCTGTGTCGGGGAGCTGGTGCGAAGCCTGGGAATAACCAGAGCTCTTGGGGCGCAGCTCTGTGGACTTGCCATCCGAAAACCAGTCGCCCCAGAAGCGAGTGACCTCCTTGCCTAATTAATCTCCGCAGCGAAGCCGACGTCCCCATTGACGTGGAGACGGTGACCCCCACCCCGGTGCCGCTCTACGACAACCAGAAGGCTCGCAGCGTGATGAACGAGTGCGAGCGCCACGTCATGTTCGCGCGCACCGACGCCGATGCGCCTCCGCCGCCCGACGACTGGGAGGAGCACGTCAACAGGTAACGGGCTGGGGAGGGGGTTCCCTGTGTGACTGGATTCCCAGTGGTGGCCCTGACTGGGATCGTGGTCAGACAAAATGGGTTTTGGAGCCCAGACTCCCCTGGGAGTGTTGTTGGGTTGGGTGGGGGAGGCTGGTCCAGCTACTGGTCCTCTGCAGCACCCTTCAGCTGCATCTCAGATGCTGCAGTCACATCTCAACTGCTGGGGTCAGCTGTGGGGCCCTTCAGTGCCAGAAGGACAGGGAGGGGCTGGAGTGGGGCCAGAGAAGGGCACTAGAGCTGAGGAAGGGGCTGGAGCAGCCAGGGGTTGAAGTGGAGAGAAGGAGGCTCAGGGGAGCCCTTCTGGCTCTGCACAACTGCACAACTTCAGGAGGTTGGAGCTGGGGTGGGGGGTCAGTCTCTTCCCTCTCCCCAGGATGAGAGGAAGCAGCCTCAAGTTGTGCCCCAGGGGAGGGGGAGGTTGGCTCTGAGGAGCAGTTTGTGCCTCACAACGGTTCCCCAGGCTACCTAGGGCAGGGGGCCAGTCCTCGTCCCTGGAGGTGCTGCAGAGCCCTGGAGCTATGGGGTGAGGGCCAGGGGCCCTGGGGGAGCAGTTGGACTCGAGGAGCTAACCCAGATATCTCCAGCCCAGCTGAGTCTGTTACTCTGAGTGCAGCTGTCTGCGTTGGGAAGTGTCTGGTTGTGTCACCGTCCGTCCTCCATCCAACCAGTCTGACACTGAAGTGAGGAGATGCATCAGTTCCTCCCTGCCTGGACCCTGTGAGGGGGGCTCTTTGAGAGCCTCGTTGAGGTTGTTTGAGAAGGTTGCTGGTAGCTCAGTGAGTGCTCTGCTCTTGGTGCTGCTGCCCTGCAGTGCTCGGCTCTTCCTGGCAGTCGCGTTTCCCACCTGATGCTTTCGTCAGGCCCGTCGCTTCCGAAACCCTCGGTGCCAAAACTCGGCTCTGTCTGCTGCCCCAAACGGGTTCCTGAGGCCGCGGCTGCCTTTGGCACCTCACAGGAGCTGGGTCACCTGAGGGGTTGGAAGGGACCTCGGAAGATCATCTGGTCCAGTTCCCCTGCCAGAGCAGGACCACGTCGCGGCGGGTTTTAAACGTCCCTGGCGTCGTGACCTCTGTGCTTGTGCCGGCAGGACGGGCTGGACGGTGGCGCAGAACAAGCTGTTCAATAAGATTCACAAGGCGCTGCAGTCGGACCGGCTGGCTCGCCTGGCTAACGAGGGGGTAAGGGCCTGCCCCCCTCTCTTCCACTGTGCCCCGGGGTCGTCGGCCCTTCCTCGTGGAGCCGACTGCGCCGGGGGTCACGTAGCCGCAACAAGCTGGCAGCTCCTGCCGCTCCTGCCCTCTAGGCCTGCAACGAGCCCGTCCTGCGGAGGATAGCGGTGGACAAGTGTGCCCGGAGGGTTCGCCAGGCTCTGGCTAGTGTGAACTGGGACACCAAGCTGATCCAGTGGCTTCACACGACGCTGGTGGAAACCCTGAGCTTGCCGGTGCTGGCTGCTTACCTGGACGCTCTGCAGACGCTTAAAGGGAAGGTGGGAGAAGGCTTCTCTTGGCGCCTGCAGTGGTCCCCCTTCCAGACAGCTCCTCGATCCTGTTCCCTTTGGGGTGTCCCCGTGGGTTTGCTCAGTGCCTTCGGGCCTCTGGTTTCAGATCCCCACCCTGATCGACAGGATGCTGCTCTCCTCCACTGCCAAGACGGGGGCAGCAGGCGCCGAGGCTCTGTCACTGCTGCTGAAGAGGCCCTGGGACCCAGCCGTGGGGGTCTTGTCCCATAACAAACCCGTGAGTGCCCCTGGGGGCTGGTGAGGAGCTGGGGGTTGCTCTGCGTCGGCTTTGTTTATCCTTCTGGTCTCCTCTTCCTTCCACCTGCTTCCTGGGCTCTTCCCTTGTGTGATGAAGGGGCTCCTACTCCTGGGCATGTTTTATCCCTCCGTGAAGTCCTCGAGCAGTTTTGGCCGGGAAAACTGCGATGAGTTAACAAAATCCCAGGAGGATTTGGGCTGGCAAAGCCCTCAGAGCTCAGCCAGCCCAGCCCAGGAGCCAACATCGCCCCAGCAGCCACCCCAGGGCACACTGGGCAGCCCAGTCCAGGCTCTGATCCCCGTTTCCCTGAGGAAGGGCTTCCTGACACCCAGCCCACCCCTCCCCGGCAGCTTGGGCCCTGCTGTGCAGGATCTGTTGCGCGAGGCTGCGAGCAGGGAGGTTCCTGACCCTCACGCTTCTCTGCTGAACCCCACAGAGCAAGCTGCCCGGTTCTCCCCTGATCCTGATCGCCTCCTCCGGACCCTCCAACTCCATGTTCCCCACTTCTCGGCGGCACCGCTTCTGGCAGTCGCAGCTCTCGTGCTTGGGGAAGGTTCGTGCGGGTGGGCTCTGTGAGGGCAGCTGGGCTGAGCTCTTGGCCCGGCCCAGGCGCTTGGTTCTGCGGGAAGCAGAGCTGGCCCCGCCGCCGGCGGCGTCTGCTGCCCGGGGGGTGAGGTTGCCCGGGCGGGATGCGGCTGGGGTCTCTCGCTGACCAACACTGTTCATCTTCAGTGGTTTAGGTGCTGTTGTGAAAGGCTGATGAGCCTTCTGGTAGGGAGAGGCTGGAGGAGAGCGACTGCAGGTCCCCTGAGTCCTGTCCTTAGCTGTGGCTGCCCCGTCCCTGGCAGCGTCGAAGGGCAGGTTGTCTGGGCCCTGAGTAGCCTGCTCTAGCGGAGGGCTCCCTGCCTGTGCAGGGGGTTGGGGCTGGACGATCTCTGGGGTCCTTGCAGCCCTGGCCGTGCTCCTGCGACCTGCTGTTTCCCCCCACAGGTCATCCCCATTGGCACCCACCTGCTGAACTGCGGCAGCGGGGTCGGGGTGCTGCAGTGCCTCGAGCACATGATCGGGGCGGCGCGGAGCAAAGTGGCGGAGGTGAGGCAGGGCGCTGGGCGCGCGGCGGCCTGGCCTGGCGGTGCTGCTCTGCCCCTCAGCTCGAACCGCGTCGTTCGTCTTCCTCCTGCAGATCCACAGCCACTTCTCTCACAAGCCCATCATCCTCATCGGGTGGAACACGGGTGCCTTGGTGGCCTGTCATGTAAGTCCTCTCTTCTTGTGCGTCCTCTGGGCATAGAATCCCAGCCTGGGCCGGGCTGCGAGGGAGCTCAGAGCTCCCCCGACCCCCTGCCAGGGGCAGCGACACCTCTCACCAGACCAGGGTGCCCACAGCCCCATCCAACTGGCCCTTGGGCCCCCTCCAAGGGAGGGATTTCTGCCCCAGATCTCCGCTCAATCTCCCTTCTTTGAGCTGGAACCCAGCTCCTTGTCTCAGCCCCTCTCCAGCTCTCCGCCTGGCAGCTGGAGATCAGTTACTGCTGCTCTCAAGGCTCTGCTGAGCTTCTCCTCATTCCTGTTCTCTTTGTTTGCAGCTGAAGCCTTTCTGGCTGCAGGGGCACTATTCCCTCCCCACCTGAAGCAGCAGATAAGGACAGGGCGTTCCCGGGAGCACAGAGTGCTTTGGGGCTCGGGAGGGCCCTTCCAGGACCATCTAGACCAAGGCCAGCAGGCCGCCTGGCAGGTGGGGTGCTGACTGCTGCTTCCTCTGCGCAGGTCTCCGTGATGGAGTACGTCACTGCTGTCGTGTGCCTTGGCTTCCCCCTTCTTACCATCGATGGCCCCAGAGGGGTAAGGACCACGGACCTGTAGGAGGATTTGGGCTGAAGGGGCCATCAGAGCTCCCTGCTGCCCTGAGCAGGGCCATCCCCAACCACAGCAGGGTTCTCAGAGCCCCAGGGTCCAACCTGACCTGGGATGGTGCCAGGGATGGGGCTTCTCCCGCGTCTCTGGGCACCCTGGGCCGGGCTCTCCTCACCCTCAGCAGCAGCAGCTCCTTCCTTCTTTCAGTCTGAATCTCCCTCGTGCGGGCCAGTCTGCCCACTGGGCATCAGCTTGCTTCACCCTGAGGAGCTATCGCCATAACCTTCTCTCAGCAGTGGCCCCATGGCTCCCAGCGGTCCAAGGTGGAGAGGGGAGCAGCTGGGGGCAAGCAGCCACTTTCCAGCTCCTGAAGCCCAAACCTTAGAGTTCTCAGCAGAAGCCCCTCGGGTGTGACGGATGCAGCGCCCCGGCCCTGTCCTGTGTCACAGCCCCTGTGCTCCTGCAGGACGTCGACGACCCCCTCCTGGAGATGAAGAGCCCCGTCCTCTTTGTGATCGGTCAGAACTCCCTGCAGTGCAACATGGAAGCCATGGAGGACTTCCGGGAGAAGCTGCGCGCGGACAACAGCATGGTGGTGGTGGGGGGAGCGGACGACAGCCTCAGGTGACGGCCCTGGGGGCGGCCAGCTCTGTGCTGGGGCAGCGGGGAGGAGCCCCCAGCCCTGGCCGGGACCTGGGTGGGAAACGGGGAAGAACGGGCTCAAGTCGCGTCAGGGGAGGGTTGGGAGGGATCTTGGGGAGCAGCTCTTTGCTGAGAGCAGAGCAAGTGCTTGCCCTTCCACGGCTCTGGCACTCGGAGGGTTGGGAGTCCGTGCTCGCAGGGAGGGCTGGAGGAATCGGGCAGCTCGTGTGGTTGCAGCAGCCCTGGGAGCTTGTCCTGCCCCTGTGTTTGGAATGGAAGTCCTGAGCGAGTTGTGCGAGAGTAGGGTCGGACCCAGCGGCGCAGAGGAGGGCTCGGGGTGTCCTGTAGATCAGAAGTCCGTGGCTGGGGGAGTCTGTAAGGGTGGGGGGGGAAGGGAGAGAGCAGGAAAGAGACCCAGCAAGAAGGGGGTCGAGGGACAGAGAAGAGAGGAGGCAGGGAGAGGGAGACAGGGCAAAGGACCAAACTCCTGGGAGCAGATGGTGCTTGAGTTGCGAGCTGGCTCTTGCTTTCCTCATGGCTCTCTCTGCGGAAGGGACTTGGGCTCTTGTTGCTGGGGGGGAGTGGGAAACCAGACCCCCGCTGACTTCCCTCCACGTGTGCTTTCCAACAGGATAAGCAAAGCCAAGAAGAAGTCAGAGGGCCTGACTCAGAGCATGGTGGACAGGTGCATCCAGGTAACTGCAGCAGGCTTCCCTTCACTCCCTGTGTGTTGTCAGAACAACCCCACAGCCTTCCTGCCTCCATGGGCTGCGTGAAGGGATCTGCTTCTGGGTGGCTTCTGGGAGTAGCTGGCTCTCTTCGTGAGGAGAGACACAATCACAGGGTGTTAGGGACCTCAAAAGACCACCCAGTTCAATCCCCCCGCCACAGCAGGATCCCCCAGATCCAGTCACACAGGAACAGTCCAGGAGGGTTTGAAATGTCTCCAGAGAAGGAGACTCCACAACCCCCTGGGCAGCCCCTGCCAGGGCTCTGGCACCCTCACCATGAACAAGGTCCTTCTCACATTGATGTGGAACCTCCTCTGCTCCAGCTCACACCTGCTGCCCCCTGTCCTGTCACTGGGTGCCCCTGAGCAGAGCCTGGCTCCATCCTCCTGACACCCACCCTTCCCATATTGATCAACATCCATGGGGTCACCCCCCAGGCTCCTTCTTTCCCAGCTCCAGAGCCCCAGCTCCCTCAGCCTCTCCTCAGCAGGGAGATGCTCCCCTCCCTCCATCATCCCTGTGGCTCTGCCCTGGGCTCTCTGCAGCAGCTCTGGGTCCTCCTGGAACTGAGGGCTCCAGAACTGGCCACAAGATCCCAGCTGTGGTCTCCCCAGGGCAGAGCAGAGGGGGAGGAGAACCTCTCAATCTGCTAACCTAATCCGCTCCAGGATGCCACTGGCCTTCTTGGCCATCAGGGCCCACTGCTGGCCGCTGGCCATCCTGCTGGCTGGCCACAGAGACACCCAATTTGTGTGGGTTTACCTTGAGCAAAGGGCGGTTTTAGGAGTCACAGAGCCTCAGGCTGGAAGTGTCCAGGCTGGAAAAGAGCTGCAGGAGAGAGGGTCTCTCTGGTGCCCGCAGAGGCTGCAGAGTCTCCGCTCCCGAGCGATGCCAGACCCCCGTTCTGCTCCTGACTGGTTGCCCTTCCCAGGACGAGATAGCCGACTTCCTGACCGGGGTCCTCACGCGAGCCGAGAGCCACTCGGGCTCCGATCCCCGCGACCTGGATGCCGAAAAGAAGAAGAAGCCTCGCGACGCCACCAGGAGGGACCTGGCCTTCGACCTGCCGGAGAGGAGCAGCCGCCCTGCGTCGCCGGCGGCCAAGGTCCCTGCCTCCCCCTCGGGCTCAGAGGTGAGGGCTGCCTCGGCCACGGTTGGGCTGGGAAAGGGTTGGCTGGGTGAGGGTGCTCCTGGGTCACTGAAATCCGCGGTGAGAGACGTGGGTGCTGTTGGGAGAGGGAGGGAGGGGCCTGCAGTGGGACAAAAGGGCCCTCAGAAGATGTTGTCCAGCCAGAGGGAGGCCCTGGGGGTCAGAGGGTCCCTCCAGGCAGGCCCTGGGGGGGTTCAGAGGGTCCCTCCAGGCAGGCCCTGGGGGGGTGCAGAGGGTCCCTCCCGGCAGGCCCTGGGGGGGTTCAGAGGGTCCCTCCCCAGGCCCCGGGGGGGTTCAGAGGGGCCCTCCAGGCCGGCCCTG
>VXBP01003986.1:17141-30470 GCA_013400115.1 Rhinopomastus cyanomelas
GTCCCTCTCCAGGCCCTGGGGGGGTTCAGAGGGTCCCTCCAGGCAGGCCCTGGGGGGGTTCAGAGGGTCCCTCCAGGCAGGCCCTGGGGGGGTGCAGAGGGTCCCTCTCCAGGCCCTGGGGGGGTTCAGACGGTCCCTCTCCCCACGCAGGACTTATCCAGCGTCTCCAGCAGCCCCACGTCGAGCCCCAAGACGAAGATGGCCGCAGTGTCCTCCATCCAGAAGCCCAACCAGATGGGCACCCCCCAGCTGCTGAAGAGGCAGATGCAGCGGCCGGACACCATCCTGGTGCACAAGCAGGCCCAAGGTAACACCCTGCAGCTCTGCCTCGCTCTGGGCATCTTCAGTTGGGCTCTCTGCCCGCCCTGAGCCCCCCAGGGCTGTGTCTTTCGGGGGCTGCCTCACGTTCAGAGCTTCTCTCCAGCTCGCCCCCCCCGTTGCTGTTGCCTGGAGGCAGCAGTGCTGGAGCTGGGTCAGAAGTGGTGTCTGGGTGGCTCGTGGGGCTCTGGCCGGCGCGTGAAGGGTTTCCACGTAGCTCTGGCTGGTCAAATGGCCACGTGGCCACTCGGAACTGTTTTGCAAGCGTGAGCCCCTTCGCTGGTGCCTGATACCCGTGGGGAGGGAGACGGAAGGGGCTCAGGAGGCGCCTGAGGCTGTTGAGCTGTGGCACACGCTGCTGGGGGAGTTGCAGAGGCATCTGGCCTCAGGTGCAAGCAGGAGGCCTGCTGGAATGAGAAACCAGCTTGAGCTGTTGTGTTGTTATGTTGTTGTCCTCCTGGAAGCCAGTTACAACCCTCCTGGGCTGCTTTTGAACACTGGGAAGGCAGGGAAAGGTCTGGCTGGTGATGGTCCCTTTGGGCAGCAGCACATGGTGGGAACTCTTCACTGTCTTCCCTTCTCTCCTCATTTCTTTGCTCAGGACAGGCCTGACCAAGCTCCTTCTTGTCTCCTGTAAGACTGTGACCCCCTGAAGCCCTTCTCCAACTCCAGGGGGAGGTGGCAGCTTAGCTCTCCCTTGGTTTCTCAGACCACAGACCAATGAAGTCTGTGCCTTTGTTGTTTCAGAGGGAAGAAGTTTCTAGGTAGCTGGGGAGAGGGACTTTGCAGTTCAAGGGGGACAGAGGTCTGATTGAGAGAGTCCAGCAGAGGGCTGTGAGGATGACTGAGGGACTGGAGCACTGGCCTTGTGAGGAGAGATCGAGACCTGGGGCTTTCCAGCTTGGAGAGGAGGAGGTTTCGGGGGGCCCCACTCACTGTCTGTCAATCTGTGAGGGCTGGGGGTCCAGAGGAGAGGGACAGTCTCTTCTCACTGGTGCCCTGTGACAGGCCAGGGGGCACTGGGTGTCAGCTGGAGCGCAGGAAGCTCCGGCTCACCGTGAGGAAGAGCTGCTCTGCTGGAAGGGGCTGCCCAGGGAGGCTGTGGAGTCTCCTCTGGAGACTTCCAAGACCCCTCTGGATGCTCAGGTGAGACCTGCCCTAGGTTCTGTGGCCCTGCTTGGACAGGGGGCTTCGACCAGATAACCTCTAGAGGTCCCTTCTGGAGGGCTTTGCGGCCACCATTGTCGGGAGCTCTGTGGCAGCTTGTGGCTGGTGTTTGGTGGCCGAGGCAGGCCAGGGATGGCACTGGCTGACCTCTCCCAGCTGCTCTCAGCTTCTTGATGCACTTGCTCTGTCAAGCTTGGCCGTGGCCGCTCTCTTTCCCTACTGCTGGCCCCTCTCCCGCGGGCTGTGGGGCTGGCTGCCCCTGGGGCTGAGCTGGCCGTGCGCCGAGCCCTGTCTGAGGGCCGCAGCCGTGTCCCCGGAGCTCGCCCCGCCTCGCAGAGCCGGGCTGTGATTCTGTGACTCTCTGATTCATTTCAGCTCAGTTGGCTGCTTTTCTGAAACAAAGCGTGCTGGGGAGGAAGGCTCTTCCTCCTGGCACCTCCTCGTGTCTCTTTGGTGAGTATCTCCTCACTCCTCGCTGCCTCCTCCTCTCTGCCTCGGCTTCCTTCTGCCGTCGTCCTCCTCTGGGCCCTCCAGGGTGCCCCGGTCCCCCGCGTTTGGTTCTCCAGCTGCAGGGCCAGCAGCCAGTGGCCAGCAGCCAGCAGCCAGCACTGACTTGCCCCGAGCTCTTCGCCCTTTCCCTGCTCCGGTGGGTGGGTTTGGCAGCCAGTTTGCTCCAGTTTGGGCTAAGACTCTGTGGTGGCTTTTGTGATCTGGGTGCCGGCCAGAGAGACCCTCCGAGTGCTGGTGCAGCCATCCAGGGGCTGTGGCTGGGAGCTGGAACGAGGGAAGGCCAGGGTTAGGCAGGTGGAGCAGGGTGCCCAGGGGCCAGGAAGGCCAACAGCACCTTGGCCTGCGTCGGCACTAGTGGGCCAGCAGGACTAGCTCTGGGCACTGGAGAGGCCTCACCTCGAGTACTGGGGGCAGCTTTGGGCACCTCAGTGCGAGAAGGACATTGAGGGGCTGCAGTGGGTCCAGAGAAGGGCGGTGGAGCTGGAGAACAGGTCTTGAGGAGTGGCTCAGGGGGCTGGGGGTGGTCACTCTGGAGAGAGGGAGGCTGAGGGGAGACCTCCTCGCTCTCTAGGGCTGCCTGGCAGGAGGCTGCAGAGGGCTGGGGGTCAGTCTCTTCTCCCCAGGCACCGGTGACAGCTGCCTCTGGTTGCCCCAGGGGAGGGTTTGGTTGGCCATCAGCAGAAATCTCTTCCCTGCCACAGTGGTCAGGGGCTGGAACAGGCTGCCTGGGGAGGAGGGGAGCTGCCATCCCTGGGGGGGTTCAAACACTGAGCAGCCCTGGCAGACAGGGTTTAGTGGGCAGGGTGGGCTCAGGGTGGTGGTTGGACTGGATGCGCTGGGAGGTCTCTTCCAGCCTTGGTGGTCCTGTGACTGTGAGAAGATGGAGAGCAGGGTGCTGCCTGGACTGGGGGCTGTGCTGGGCGCGGGAGCACAGAGAGGTGGGCTGAGGGGCTGGGGACCGAGGGGTGAGCGCGGGGTCTGTCTGAGGGGACGTTTGGCCACCTGAGCGGCCGTGACTGAGGCTGCGAGAGGGGACGTGACAGCAGCCAGCGTCAGCTCTGTCTGGGTGACCTCGGGGTGCTCAGAGTGCTGACGTGGGTGAGGATGTGCTTCCGGTAGCCCCCCGATGCCACTGCTTTGCCTCGTGCTGGGTGCAGAGGCTCCCCCAGTCCAGACCCGCCGGACCCGCGCGCGGTTCAGTCCAAGCGGCACCGGCGCCACCGTGGCAGCCCCCTCCCTGGCAGGGGCTGCCTGTTCTAAGGGCTTCTTTCTCCGCGGAGCCTCGTCCAAGGGTTCCTTCCCCCCTGCCTCCAGCCTGGCTTTGTGCTCCCGCTGTGCCATGAGGTCGTCCTGGGGGCCTTGTGCTTCTGTCCAGAGAAGGGCAGCGAGGCTGGAGGAGAACAGGGCCCGTGGAGAGCGGCTGAGGGAGCTGGGGCCATCGAGTCTGGAGACAGGAGGCTGAGAGGAGACCTTCTTGCTCTCTCCAGCTCCCTCAGAGGAGGCTGTAGATAGGCTGCTGCTGGGCTCTTCTCCCAAATCCCTAATGACGTGATGAAGGAAACGGCCTCCAGTTGTGTCAGGGGAGGGTTAGGTTGGATCTTGGGAAGCTCTTTGCTGAGAGAGTGGCTGGGCACTGGAACAGGCTGCCCAGGGAGGTGCTGGAGTCCCCATCCCTGGAGGGGTTTAAGAACCGAGTGGCTGGAGCGCTTGAGGCCGTGGTCTGGGGTTGGGGAGCTGCTGAGATGAGGTCTGGACTCGCTGGTCCTGGAGGTCCTTTCCAGCCACCGTGGTTCTGTGCTTTCCCCAAGCCCTCCCACCCCTAACCCACCCTCATGGACACTGGGTTGCTGCTTGCCGACGCTTTGAGGGGCAACTAACGCCCGTGGCTGTGCCCGTGGCAGGGGGTCGCCCCGGGTCTGCACAGGCCTGGAGGGTCTTGGGATGGTGCTTGGGACCACGTAGGTTTGCAGGTGCCTGCGGGTTGTTGCGGGCGTGAAGGTGCTCGAGCCATGGACCCGGCCCTCCATACAGCCCAGCGAGCTTGGTGCTTGTCTGGGGGGCTGGAGCTTCTCTTTGGGGGGAACAGAGTGGCCCCAAAGCAGTCAGACTCGCCTGGTGCTGTGAGGGCAGCCCAGAAGGCCAGCTGTGTCCTGGGCTGGAGCCCTCTGCTCTGGGGACAGGCTGGGGGAGCTGGGGCTGCTCCTCCTGGAGAGAAGGCTCCAGGGGATCTTAGAGCAGCTCCCAGTGCCTGCAGGGGCTCCGGGAAAAGCCGGAGAGGGGATTTTTCCAGGGGTTTCTGGTGCTGGGAGAAGGGGGCTGGGCTCCAGCTCCAAGAGAGGAGATGGAGCTGAGATCTGAGGCAGAAACCCCTCCCTGGGAGGGGGCTGAGGCCCTGGAGCAGGTTGCCCAGGGGGGCTGTGGCTGCTCCGGCAGTGCCCAAGGGCTGGTTGGATGGGGCTGTGGGCGCCCTGGTCTGGGGGAGGTGTCACTGCCCCTGGCAGGGGATTGGGGCTGGGGGAGCCCCGAGCTCCCTCCCAGCCCAGCCCAGGCTGGGATTTGGCTGCAGACACATGCCCTGTAGTCAGGGCTCGGGGCCTGGGGGTGGTGGGCGTGCAGGGGGCATTCACACCCGCACCCCCTGCACCCATTTCATGTAAAACATCCCTGTCCAGGGGGAGAAGGACAAACAGGCCTGTGGCTCTTGGCCTCTGGCTGCCAAACATGCAGCTGGGGTGGGCTGGGAAGGACCATCGGGACACCCAGCACCCGTGTGAGGAGGGAGTTTGCTCTCGATGGAGACGGCTCCCGTGGCCCCGAGCGAGGACCTTTCCCGTTTGCCGCAGCCCACGGCTGTGGGTTTGTTCTCGGGGCCCTTTCTGGGGTGCCCTGTGTTTCGGGGCTCCTGCTTGCGACGGCTCGAGGACTGGGTGAAATGGGCTGTCAGTGGGAGAGGGACAGCTCAGCCCCGGACCCTCCTCCCCTCCGCTCTGAGCAGCACGGGGGGCGCTGGGCTTTGGCTTCGCTGCGGCTCCTCCCGCACTCCCGGCTGCTTTGCTTCTGCCCCTGAGGGACCCCAAACGCTTCGGCCCTGCCCCGGGGGGCTGCCGCGGACGTCTCCAGCCGGCGGCTGGGCGGGGAGCTGAGCCGAGCCCTGCAGCGGCTCCGCAAGCTGTGCCCGCGTCCGCTCAGCCGAGGGAGGCTGCAGGGGCCGGTGCCGGGCCTGACCGCGCCGCTGTGGCCGTCCAGACGTCTTCGCTGCGGAGGCTTCGTTCGCCGCCCTGCCTTGGGCTGAGAGGAGCTCGAGCCGAGCCCGGACCCCGCACGGCAGCAGTGGGCAGCGAGAAGGCCGGAGCGGAGGCTCCCCGGCGCGTGGAGGGAGCCGCGCACGCCCGCCCTGCCCGCCGCACCCCGGAGCAGCAGCGCTGACCTCGAGGGACCCGGCGGCTGCTCCCTGCCAAAACGGCTGCTTCTGTGTCCTCGCAGTTCCGGTCTCCTCAGAGCACGCGGCAGGGGCTGGCAAAGGCGGCGGCCGTGCGCAGCTGAAGAGGCGTCGGACCCCGAGCCCGGCCCAGGGCGCCAAAAGCAAGGTGACCGCTGTGTCTCCCGGCGACGCCGCGGGCGCCGGAGCAGCCCTCGCCCCCCAGGCTGAAAGTGAGTCGCTGTCGCGTGGCTGCGTGCTGGCCATGCAGAGCGGGGCCCGGCCGCTCCCGGGGGCTCGGCGCGGGCGGGGAGGGAGCGGCGCTGCCGAAGGCCCTCCGAGCGGGGGCTGCCGGTGCGCAGGAGCCTCCGTTCTCCGCAGCGGCTGGGACTCCCGCTCGGCCACCAAGCGAGTGCCGCAGCCACCCCGGGGCGTCGAGCTGCCGCCCTTCCTGCCTGGGACGCACCACCACTTTCGGGCAACGCTGCCCCCTCTCCGGAGAGACCCCTGTGCCGGCAGCCGCAGCCGAGCACCCCCTGCTCAGCCCACCCACCCAGAGACCGGAGCCCGGCTCCTCACCTGCCGGCCCCGCGGCCGGGGAAGCCGCAGCGATGAGCGTCGCCGAGACCCCACGGCGCGAGGAGAAGGCGGCGGAGCTCGGTCGTCGTCCCCTGGAGCCTTCGCGAGGGAGGCCAGAAGCTCTGGCTGCCGGGACCCGGAGGATGTGGCTCCGTGTGGCGCAGGACCGGCCGGCCGGCGCCTCCGTTCCCGTGGGGAGTCGGAGGCTCTCCGAGGCTGAGGGATCGCTGGGGCTCCTTTGGGAGCCCCTCTGGGCCACCGGCATGAGCCCGTGGCCACCGACGCCCCTTCTTAGAGGTCGCGCTGGGTCCTCTGGCAGCTTCGCGGCCCGTTGGCTTGTGGCGCCTGGCCGGCTTCGGGGCTGGGCTGGCCGGCTCGTAACTCCGACCTTTCTTTTCGCAGAGAGGAGGTGAATTGCACGGAGCGAAGGCGGGGACCCCCGGCCGCGCGCGGGGAGCCGGCGGAGCAGCGGCCGACGGACGCGCCTGTACCTCCCCTCCTCTGAAGGGCCCCAATAAACCCGTGCTGACTCTCGCCGCGTCCCCGTGTGTCTGTCGCCGCCGCCGAGCCCCGCGGCAGGGCTCTGCCCCGCTGGCCGTGGGGCGGGGGATTCGCCACGAGGTCCCCTGGGAGGGACCGCGAGCCCGTGGCTGCGGAGCTTGGCTGCTCGTGGCCACAGCTCTGCTCCGAGCTCGGTCCGGCGCCGCCCCGTTGCGCGTGGCCGTGGTTGTGGGGGAGCCCCGTCGGGACGGTGTTTCCCCAGCGGCTGCGGGGAGGCCCCCCGGGCTCGCGGAGCGTTGAGCCTCCTTCTCTGTTCTCTTGCAGCTGTCGCTGGGAAGCCGGTCCCCGTGGCTGTCGGCCAGGCGGCGGCGGGCGCCAAGGAGCTCTCGGGACTGCTCAGCACCCCCAGGTGAGCGTGGCCTCGGGCTCGGGGGCTCCGTCTGACGCGCCGCAGCGGCGGGGTTCCTGCGTGGGGGCTCTCTGGTGCCGTCTGTGTGGCTGGAGTTGCCCAAGGAGGTGCCGTCGGGAGCCGCTCGGGGCCCTGAGAGTCATTTGTCAGCCAGAGCCTGCGGCTGGCAGAGCCGGGCAAAAGCCACAGGGGACCTCCACAGGGCACCCGGGCCAGCACTTGCCAGACCAGGCTGCCCACAGCCCCAGCCAGCCTGACCTGGAGTGTCTCCAGGGATGGGGCCTCCCCCAGCTCTCTGGGCAGCCTGTGCCAGGGGTCCCCCACCCTCAGACTCCAGACCTTGCTGCTCCTGTGCAGCCTCCCTCTGCCCTTCTCCACCCTCACACCAGGACCCCTGCTCCTGTCACTCCCTGCCCTTGGGACCAGCCTCCCGCAGCCGCCTTAGAGGCCCCTGTCAGGGCTTGGAAGGTCACCAGAAGGTCCCTCTGGATCCTTGTCCTCTCTAGGCTGAACAGCCCCAACAGCTCAGCCTGTCCCCAGAGCAGGGGGGCTCCAGCCCTATGACCATCCTTGTGTAGCTGCCTCTGGACTCTCCAACAGCCCCAGGTCCTTCTGGTACTGAAGGCTCTGGGGACAGGCTGAAGGAATCTCCAGGGGCTGCTCAACCTGGTAAGAAGGCTCCAAGAGGGCCTTAGAGCAGCTTCCAGTCCCTGAAGGGGCTCCAGGAGAGCTGGAGAGGGTTTTTTTCAGAGGGATCCAGTGCTGGGACAAGGGGCCTGGGTTCCAGCTCCAAGAGAGGAGATTGAGCTGAGACCTGGGGCAGAGATCCCTCCTTGGGAGGGGGCCGAGGCCCTGGAACAGGCTGCCCAGGGAGGCTGTGGCTGCTCCATCCCTGGCCGTGCCCAAGGGCCGGCTGGCTGGGGCTGTGGGCAGCCTGCTCTGGGGAGAGGTGTCGCTGCCCTGGCAGGGGGTTGGTGCCCAGGCTGGGATTTGGCTGCAGACTCATGCCCTGTAGCCCTGGGGGTGGTGGGTGTGCAGGGGGCGTTCACACCCGCGCTTCAGGGAGCTGGAGAGAGGGAGAGTCTCCTCTCCTCCGGGCTCAGCCCCCCGCAGCAGCCTTCCCCTCCAGCCCCGGCCCCGCTGCCCCTCGGTGCCGGCCCTGTGGGCTGGAGCTGGCCCTGGGCAGAGCCGCTCTGTTCCGCTCCCTCCGCAGGCTGAGCTCGGCAGCAGACCTCTCCGCCAGCCCGTCCGCCGGGGTGCCCAGCAGCGCGATGCCCAGCGCCTTCCACACCCTGCAGAGCAGGCTGGTGGCCAGCGGCGCCCACTGCGTGCCGGCCCAGGCGGCCAGCGCCCTCCAAGGTAGCCGCTCCTCTCTCTGTCAGTGGCCAAGGCAAACGGGCTTTGGCTGCCTTCCCTCGCGCTCCCTGGTCACCTGGGGTTTGGCTGAGGGGCCGGTGGCGGCGCTTTGCCCGCAGGGCTCTGAGCAGCGCCGAAGGCTCCGGAGGGCACTGCCGTTCGGGTGCCAAACCCACCCCCTCGTCCCTCCTGGGCGTCAGGGTGGGGCTGGCCTGTAGCTGCAGCAGTGGGATGGGCGCAGAGGGTCCCCCCGGCCCCGGTGCTCTTCGGGCAGCGGCGCTGCGGGAGCCTGGCGGTGAAGCCTCCAGGCCCTGAGTCCCGTCCTCTCCCCGGCTGTGGTTGTAGGAGCAGCGTCTGCCAGCAGCCTGCTGCAGGGGCTGAGCTTCAGCCTGCAGGACATCGGGACCAAGGCGCCGGCCCTTCCGGCCAGTGCGGCCGCTGCTGGGTCGCCCGTGCAGGTACCAGCCCTCAGACCTCGCTGGCGGTGCCACTCTTGGGGTGGGGAGTGGAGCAGGAGGAGGTGGGGGGAACCTGGACAGACCCTGTTTGCTCCAGGTCCAAAAGTCAGTCCCCTTAGACCTCCTTGTGGCCACCAAAGCGAGTGGGGGAGCTATGAGCTCTGGGGACATGAAGGGTCCTGGCTGGGTTCAGCCTCGGGCTGGTTGGCCTGGGTTCAGTGGGGGGGAGAGGCTGTGCCAGCCCTGCACCCCCTCCCCTCACAGGGGCTCAGCGCTTCTGCTTCTCCCTGCAGACGGCAGCAGTGAAGGCGCCTGCGCCCCTCCAGAGCCTCAGCACCATCACCACGGGCACCGGCACGATCGTCCGCACCATCCCGGTCGCCACCTCGTTGTCTCTGGGAGCTTCGGCTAGCGGGAAGCCCACGGCCATTCACCAGCTGCTGACGAACGGGGGCCTGGCGAAGCTGGCCAGCAGCCTGCCTGGCCTGGCTCAGATCTCCAACCAGGCAGCAGGTGAGGGGACGGGGCACTGGCTTCTGGCAGCCGTGGGGTGGCCAGCGGGAGCCGGGCAAGGGTCATCCCCCCGGACTGGGGGGAGCCCAGCTGCAGGTGCCTGGGGCGCCCCATGGCCCCAGACCCCACTTTCCTGAAGCTTGTTTACCCTTCGGGGCAGCAGCAGCCGCCTCCGTTTGCTGAACGTGTCTGTCCCTCGGGTCTCCCAGGCTTGAAGGCCCCGACCACCATCACCGTGACGCTGCGGGGGCAGCCCAGCCGCGTGACCACGCTCGGCCAGGCCGCCTCGGGGACGGGCCAGCCGCAGCCCGAGGAGCAGCCGATGCAGACGCAGGCCCCTCAGGTCAGTCCGAGGCACCTCCTCTGCAGAGGACTCGCCGCCGGCGGCCGCCGCCGCTCTCCTGAGCCTCCCCCGACTCCCGGGTGGAGCTGGCGTCGGGAGCAGGAGCGCTCGTGGGCGCTTGCCCCGGCTGCGCTGGGCCTTGCGGGCTGCAGAGGACCGACCCCTGGCAGGGCCCTGGGGGAGGTGACTCCGGCCGGCTCGGTGGCTGTGGGGGTCAGTCATGGCTTGGATCAGCATTGCTGTGGCCAGCAGGGCTGGGGATGGGATTGTCCCCCTGTGCTGGGGGCACCAGGGAGGCCTCCCCTCCAGTTCTGGGGCAGTGCTGGCTCCCTGACTTCAAGACAGAGAGGGAGGGGCCGGAGCCGGTCCAGAGGAGCAACGGGGCTGGGGAAGGGGCCGGAGGGGTGCCGGCAGGGCTGGGCTGGGCTGGACTGGCTGAGCTCAGAGGGCTCCCCCAGCCCCAGTCGCCCTGGGAGCCTGGCATGACGTGGCTGGTGGCGAGGGCTGAGCAGAAGCCAAGCGGAAGCCGGCCCTTGAGCGGAGTGGGGGTGGAACCGCGCGCAGCCCCTGACATCAGCTCCTCGGGTGCCGCCTTCCTGGAAAGGAGCCGCTTTGCCGCAGGCTCTGAGGGCCCCGGCCCTCTGGGGGCTGCCCCAGCAGGAGGGGACAGCGCAGGAAGAGGCTGGGCTGGCAGTGGTGCTGCGGGGGGCTCCCTGCCCAGACTGGGCTTGGATTTGGTGTCTCAAAGCCTGCGGCTCCAGCCCCAGGGTGGGCACCGTGTTGCCTGGGGTGGCTACCACGGCCACTGACCACGCTCTCCTCTCCTGCAGTGACCGCCAGCAGCCCCATGAAGACTTTGCGTCGTGTCGGGCACTTCCCAGACCCGCGGTGGCCGAGGCCACCGCCGTCCCCCTTCGGCCTCCTCCCCGTCCTCCTCGTCCTCTGCCGGCTCTCCCAGCGGCTCCTTGGCCAGAGCCCCAGCGCTCCCAGCAGCCCGGTTTGCTCTAAGGTGGGACCTGTCCTTCGAACGGCTTCCAAGACCATCACCCTGACCTCGATGCTGGCCACGCTGATGGAGCCCTGGGCCACCATGGGGGCGAGGTCAGCCCGAGCGAGAGCAGGGCCGCAGCTCTGGGGACAGCAGGGACCCTGGGCCGGCTTCCCTCCGGGATGGGGTCGAGAGCCCCCTTGGCCCAGGCAGAGGGGCTGCAGCCAGCGGGCAGTGGCTGCCCCGAGGGTGGTGCCGGGCGTGACGGCCACCTCCTCTGCCAGGGTCCGTGCTTGACCACAAGCCCTGGGACCACCCAGATCCGGCCGTGTCTCGGGGAGGGCTGAGCTGGGCTGTGGGCTCGGAGCGGAGCAGCAGCCCCACGAGGGCCGGAGCAGATGATTTTCATGGTTGTTGTGTTTCATAAACCCTCCTTTTGGAGCTCTGGGCTGGGCTTTCACAGGGACCGGGTGGCCAGTCAGGTTTGGTAGCTGCTCCAGTGGTTATTTGGGCCAGTCCTGACGCTCTGCCGGGCCCGTCCCGCAGGCTGAGCCCCCCGGGGGGGTTACAGAAGCCCCCAGTAGAGAACAACCCCTTTCCCCCTCAAAGGTTGTGTTTGCTTGTTGGGAGCTGCCCTGACTCCCATCCCACCCGCCCTGGGCTCTGTGGGAGCTGCTCCTCTGGCTTCTTGGCGACGGCCCTGCTTTGCCTTCCAGCCTCTCTCTTCCCCGCAGTGAGGTGGTGCAGGCTCTGCCGGCCTCTGCCGGCCCCCCAAACCCTGCTGGGGCCTGGGGCTCTTCCTCCCTTTGCCCTGGGCTTCTGTCAGCGCCGCTCGGCACCTGTGGGGTGATCTGTGGTCCAGCTCCCTCAGGGTGGGGGGTTCATCAGCCCGACTCTCCTGCAGTCCTGCAGGGGCCGGGTCCATGGCGCTGCGTCGAGGTGACGCTCGGCAGTCCCAGACCGAGGGCCAGCGGTGGTCAGAGCACACAGGGCGAAGCCGTGGGGCTCGGGGGCAACCAGTGGCCGAACAGGGTGGGAATGGAAGCCTCTGGAACTCGTTCTGCTCCCTCTGCGTCGTGTTTATAGGTATCAGATCAGGCAACAGGAGAAGCCACAGGGCCCAGCCTGGCCTCCTCTGGCCCCCGGGGCGATGCCCAGCTCTGCTCCACGGGATGTGGGAGCCCTACAGCTTGGGGTGGCGGGGACGGGCAGAGGGGTTGGGGGGCTGGCACTGCCACGTCGCCGCTGGCTCCGGCCGGGGCTGCCACGAGCCCCTGTGGGACCCTGGGCAGTGCCTGGGGTCGGTGACCAGTGGCCGGCACAGCTCGGAGGGCTGCGTGGCCACCAGCGGGCTGGGGAAGGCTGGGACTACCAAGGGGTTGACGGAGAGGGCCGGCGCCAGCGGCACCCCCTGCGCTTTCAGGTGCTCCAGCGGGCTGCCGAAGCTCATGGGGAAGCGCAGCGTCGCGCCCGGCGCCGGTGGCAAGCAGTAGCCACGGCTGGCCAACAGGGCCCGGGGTTTAGCCACAGCGGCGGGCGAGCTGGACCTCGTGTCCCTGCCACCGGGCTCCTTGGTGAAGGAGCCTACACAGCGGGGCTTGGTGGCCCCTGAGGCGGTCCTGGGGGGCACCCAGCAGCCCTGCACCCGCCACCTCCCCCCACCGGGCCTGGCTCTGCTCCGCGGGGCCGGGGGCCGCTCCGGCTCCTCGTCGTGGGGTGGGAAGGTGGGGGACGGCCCCACAACCTCCTTCGGGCTGGGGAGCCGCCCCCAGAGCTGCTGCTGGTGGCCGCTGGGCTGCAGCCCCTGGCTGCGGCAGCAGCCCGGGAAGACAGCGGGAGCCGCTGCGGGGTCCTCAGCCGGTGGCCAGCGCTGGCCCAGTGCCCCGCTGGGGCTGGGTCCCGCCTTGCTCGGGGCTGGATCCTGAGCTCCCGTTGCCTCCAGGCTCCTCTGCTCGCTGGGGCTGGGGTCACTTGCCAGCTGCTGGCCCTTGGGCCACTGGCGCCCGGGGCAGAGCCGGGACTCGGCCTTGCTCACCTGGGCCAGCAGCTTCTTCTTGGCCAGCGGAGACATGACGGGGCGGCTGCCTGTGGAGGAGAAGCTGGGGAGGAGGCGCCTGTAGGTGTCGGGGAGGGGTCGGCAGGGGCCAGGACACCCCTCCGAGGGGCCGGTGGTCTGGACCACCGGGCTGGAGCCGTCGTTAGCCACCTGCTTCCACTCCACTGCGTCCCCTGCGCCCTCCTTGTCCAGAGGCAGCTGCAAGCGAAGAGGACGTGGGCTGTGGGTGCCGGCCTGTGCCCCCCAGCCCAGCCTCCTCCCCGTCTGCCAGCCCCTCTGGGCTCCCCCAGCAGCGAGGGGCTGCCCCGTGGGGGCCACACACCTGCTCCCGGCTCCTCTCCTTCCTGGCCCTCCGGCTCCTCTTGTCCAGCCCCGTGGCCCCGGCCACCTTGTGCTGCCTGCGGGGCTTGCTGGGGGGCAGGGGCTTGTCCTCCTCCCCCTTGAGGTGCCGCACATAGGGCAGGAGCAGCCTGTGGGGCCGGTGGGGGGGGAAACTGAGGCACGGAGAAGGACACCGACCCCCCCCTNCGTGCCACCCACCCCCAGCATCCGGGGGGCACCCCAGGGTGACCCGGTGGCCGTCGCTCACCAACTCATAGGCTCCCAGTTTCTCCACCGCTTTGTAGATCTTCCAGAGGTCAACTGGGAATTGAGGAGATGCTGAGGGTCAGGGGGACACGTGGGGGCCGGGGGGCACATGAGGGGTCAGGAGG
>VXBP01003986.1:30475-41233 GCA_013400115.1 Rhinopomastus cyanomelas
GGGCAGATGAGGGGTCAGGAGGACGTGTAAGGGTTGGGAGAACGTGGTGACAGGGACACGTGAGGGTTGGGGGGACGCGGTGGTGGTCATGGGGACTGGGCAGTGGCCAGGGGGGACACAGTGACAGTTGGGGGGGACAGTGATGGGACAAGCTGATGGTCAGGGGGACGTGGTGATGGCCAAGGAGAGACAGAGGCTGTCAGGGGACACTGATGGGGAACGAGGTGACAGTCGGGGGACATGGCGGTGGTCGGCAGGACACGGTGAGAGCCAAGAGGCTGCAGAGAGTCAGCAGGGACCCAGCGCTGGCCAGAGTGGCACCGGCTCCTACTCTGCTTGAAGCCAAGTTGGGGGATCCTCTCGATGGGGGTCTGTCGGTCCTTCATGAACTTGAAGAGGCTGATGAGGAAGGCCTCCTCCTCCTCCTTTTCCTTCTCTGTGTCCTCCTCCTCCTGTCCCTTCTCCATCTCCTTCTCCTCCTGCTTCTTGTCCTCCTTCTCCACTTCCTTCTCCTCTTCCTCCATCTCATCCTCCTCCATCTCCCCAGCGGTCACCTCTCCCCCATCCTGGGTGCTTGGCTGCTCCTGTGGGACACAACAGACCCGGTGGGGAAACTGAGGCAGTGCAGACCCCATCCCCACCCCCATGACGAGCTGAGGGCTCCTAACGAGCTCCGGCTTCGTTAGCAGCAGCCTGGGCCGGCAGCCAGCTGGAAGCAGCTTCCAGGAAGAGGGGTGGCAGAGAGTCCTCCTCCACTGCTCCCCCTTTCCCTATTTCCCCCCTTTTCCTTATTCCCCCCTTCCCAGTCCTTCCCCCTTTTCATCCCCCCCCTCAATTTTTCCTTCATTTTATCCACTTACCCCCCCCTTCCCAATTATCNGACAAACGATCGTCTCCCCCCACCCCAAAGATGTTTCGGGGTCACCGAGACCCTAAAACTGTCCCCCCCTTTCACCACCCCCCCACACCCCCGCTTTATGTTTGGGTTGAAAACTTTGAGAAAAATTAACCACCAAAAAGTGGGGAAACTGAGGCACAAACAGGGGGGGCTGCTCCCCCCACCTCCCTTCAGCCCCCCCTTCCTGCACCCCAATGGGGGGGTCGCGGCTTTGCCGCCCCCCAGCATCCCCCCCCGCCAGCGCCGCGCCCAGTCCCGCTCACCCGGGGCTGCTGCGCCACGTGACTGCCCGCGAGGCCACGCCCCGGGACAGCTATTGGATGTAGGAGGCCGCGCCCCCTGCTCTCATTGGAGGGAGCGGGGAGAGGCTCCGCCCATCCCGGCAGCGAGCGGCGCGCTGGGCGTCGGGGCAGTGGGGTTTGGTGTTGGGGGGTTATGGGATCCCCCCTCCTTGGCCGGACCCTCACAACCCACGGCGACCCCGCAGGACTCACCAGCTCCAGGGGAAGGGCGAAGGCCGAGCAGCAGGTGGCTGAGTGGGGGCGGGTTACTGGTTGTACTGGTGTTACTGGGGATGAGTCAACCCCTCGGGGGCGGGTGGTTGTGGGTTCCTGACCGGAACGGGCGGCACTGACGTCATTTTAGGGGGTTTTTTTAGGGGGGGGGGTTGGGATTGGGTGCCACCCAGGGCTGCAGCTCCTGTGGGGTGTGGGGGACACATTGGGGTTAGGGGGGATTCAGCAGGGTCTGGAGGGACTCTGGGATGTAGGGACAGGCCAGTGGGGACCCCAAAATCCCTGGGGCTCTGCCCCTACACAATCCCCTGGCACTGTGAAGCCCCTTGTGGCTGCCCAGGGACCCCCACAGACCCCCCCGTGGGGCTCTGCCAGGGGAGAGGAGAGAAGGCAGAGCCTCCAGGAGGGAGTGACCCCTTCTCCCAGCCTGGAAAGAGCCCAGGGGTGGGATGGGAGCGGAGGAGCAGAGCATCTCCCTCAGTGCCCCCTCCAGCTCCGCTGCAGCGCCCGGGCACCTGGCCCGTTGCGAGGGGCAGCGCCTCTGGGGCTGAGGGTGGATGCAGGGGGTGGCCGATCGAGCTGGAGGGGTCAGGGTGAGGCAGCTTCTGTCAGCCTAAGTGGCCCCAGAGGCTCTGCGGGGCAGTGACCCCACGGGCCTCAAGGCTGTGGATGCAGGGTAGGGGGTTGCTGAGCTGGCCCTCAAGGAAACAGTCTGTTTTGGAGAAAGTCCTTGGTTTTCATTATTTTACTTAAAAAAGGTCCCGGCCAGTGCCCCCAGCCAGAGCAGCTCCTGGGGAGGGCATCCCCTGCCCAGCCTCTGGCCCAGCGATGCCCTCCCGGGAGAGCTGGCAGCGCCGGAGCCAGGGCCGGGCTCCATCACCCTACAGAGAGCCCTTCAGCCCCCTCGTCCCGGCTCTGAAGCACTGAGGAGCCCCAAGGGCCTCACCCAGCCCCACGGGGGGCCTGGTCCCACAGCTCCAGGGCTTTGGTCCCTGCACGAGCCGTGCTGGGAGTGCTGGTCTCCCTCCCGCATCAGCCCAGCCCTGACCTGCCAGCTCCTCCGGGCTTGATCTTCCCTGCGTCAGCAGCAGGAACCTGGTCCTGTTCTCATCCTGCAGGTACCAGAGGCCTGATGCTGCCCCACAAGTCCCGCCTCCCCTTCCTGGGGACTCGCCCTGCTCCTGCTACCCCCCAACACCGGTGGGACGCCTGAAGCTCCCTCCTGTTCTGGGGGGCTCCTTCTTCCGCCTCAAGGGCCATCTACAAAGTCCGTGGGGACGGTCACAGTGAAGCTCGGAGGGAGCGGTGGATCGTGGCACCAGGCACAGGGGGAAGTGGAGTCGCGAGGAGCAGTCGGTCCCGGCGCTGGAGCTACAGGCGGACCCCGAGGGACAGGCCGAAGAGCCTGTGACTGGCCGGCACCGGTGCTTCGCGGTGAGCCGGAGGGACTGCATGGCCAGAGCTGGGCGGGAAAGGGCAGAGCCAGGCTGAGCTGCAGCTGGCCGCCTGGGTGGGCAGGGCACCCCGGATTCCAAGTCAGAAGCCTTCCCAAGGTGCAGAGCCCCGGGGGCTTTCTCAGCCAGCGCTGTGGTGGTCCAGAGCCGGCGCCAGGCAGCCAAGGCGCTGCCCGCGAGCCTCAGATGTCTTGTTTCACCAGGATGTTGGACAGGTCCTCCACATTCTCCAGCTTCAGATTCTGGGCAGAGAAAAGAAAGGCCGAGTGCAACACAGCCAGGCTCTTGCCCGCGGCCGTAAGTAGCCCCACGGCGAAGGTCGGGAACCACCGCAGCCCCTTTGGCCGCCCGCAGCTCACCCCTGCCAAACCTCCCCTTGGCTGTTGCTTCAGAGCCCAGAACTCTCACAGCACCACTGTCACCCCTAGCTGCCAGGCCCGGGGGCAAGGAAGGACAGAGAGGCTGGACAAGGCTGCGGGTGCTCAACCACCGACACCGCTCCCAGCACGGCCCCGCGGGCACCCTGCGCTCACCTTCTCGTTTGCCAAGTGCAAGAGGCAGGCCAGGGCCAAGGGCACAGAGAGGTTTGTAGCCATCGCTGGAGGCAGCCTGCGAAGCAGAAGAGAGCTGACTGAAAGCCCACGGCCTGTGACAGACCACTGCTGGGCCCAAGCTCAGCTGAAGCCGGTTCCCCGCCTCGAACCCGACTGTTCTCGGGGTCTCACTAACGTGTGATGCAGCTCCTTCATGATGCTGCTGAAGACCTTCTCTTCCGCCACCACCGATGCCTCTTCCACTGCATCTTCCACCTACGAAGCGAAAAGCCCAGATGCTGCTCAGACACTGAGCTCACAGAACCCCAGAGCAGCAGGGGTTGGGAGGGACCTTGAGAGACCATCCAGCTGTGGTCTCACCAGGGCAGAGTTGAGGAGGAGGAGACCCTCTCTCCATCTACTAACCACCCCAGTCCTGATCCACCCAAGGATGCCACTGGCCTTCCTGGCCACCAGGGCACACTGCTGGCTCCTGGCCACCCTGCTTGCGACCAGCACCCCCTGGTCCCTTTCTCCTGCTCTCCAGCAGCTCAGTCCCCACCGTGTCCTGCTCCCCAGGGCTGTTCTTGCCCAGCTGCCAGGCTCTGCCCTGCCCTGGTCACGGTCCATCCAATCTCTCCCCACGCCGCTCCCCAGTCTGTCCCAGTACCGGGAGCAAACCCACCCCAGTCACAGCCTCCCACTCTGCCCTGTCCCCTGAAAAGAGGAAGAGAGCTGCCCCAGACCGAGCCTGCAGGGGCTCCTGCCGCCCTCGGGGCTGCCGAGCGCTCACCTCTGCCGCCGCGCCGCCCGCCAGGAGCCTCCACATGGTCTCCTTCAGCCTCCTCATGTCCATCCTCTTGGCCGCCTTCGCGAACTGAACCACCACCTTCTGCACCTGCGGAGCGGCAGCCCGGGGTCGGCAGGGAGCCCCCGGCCGCGGTGGCCACGCAGCCCGGGACCCTCCGCCCGGAGCCGGGGCGGCCTCGCTCCCGCTGCCGGCAGAGCCCTCACCTTCTGGGGCTCAGCAAGGAGGAGCATCTCTCCGCAGGCCGTGGCGTCGGCCCTGCTGAGCTCGGGGTCCCCCAATCCGTGCTGCCAGGTGGGGTCAACGCCCCCCGCGGGGCCCGTGAGCGGAAGCGGGGAGTCGTCGTCGTCGCTGTCGGCAGCCTGATGGAGGAGAGAGCCACCGGTGAGGCGACCCGGAGACGCCGCCGGGGAGCCTCCTGCATGGAGGGCGCCCGCCCCGCGGGACGGCCAGGCTCAACGCGAGGTCCCTCCTGTCCTGGGGAGGCAGAAGGGCCCCGCTCCGCCGGGGTTCCAGCCTCCCCAAGCCCAGGCGGTGGTGCAGAGCCACAAGGGCTCCCCCGAGCCTCCCTCTCTCCACTCCAACCCCCCAGTCCCCTCGGCTGCTCCTCCCAGCGCTGCTGCTCAGCCCCTTCCCCAGCGCCAGCGCCCTTCTCCGGCCCCGCTCCAGCCCCTCCCTGTCCCTCTGGCGCTGAGGGGCCCCACAGCTGGCCCTAGGGGTTGGATTCTGGGCACAGACCCTTCCCACAGCTCCCCAGGCCGGGGCCAAAGCCGGGTGGGAAGGAGAAGCCCGGGCGCCGTTACCTGCGGGGCAGGGCAGAAGTTGGAGGTGTCGTTGGGGTTGTTGTAGTCGTAGCCGCCGAGGTGGTCGTCGTGATCCAAGAGGCTCTGCGGCGCAGCCGTCCTGCAGTACTGCACAGACAGGGGCTCGGGAGCTGCTCCTCCGTCACCTCCCCTTTCCCCCCTGCTGCCTCCTCCTCCTCCCAGAGCAGCCCTCCAGCGGGTCCAGCAGCCAGGGGTGCGTTTGATGGGAGCCCCGAGGAGCGTCCCACGGCGCTTGGGGCACAGGGCTCGGCCACAGAGGGGCTTTCTGGACTCCTTACCGTGACAGAGGGCTTGAGGAAGAGCTGGACGATGTTGCTGGGCTCGTAGCTGTAGTCCGTGGGGAGCGTCGTGCTCTTCGTGCTCTGGCCACCCCCCGTGGACTTGGAGAGGGTCAGCGCTGCCTGCGGGCGGCCAGCGCATCAGCCAGAGCTGCCCCGGCGCTGGGAGAGACCCCCGGGACCCGTCGAGACCAGCCCTGGGCCCAGCTGCCCAGCCCCCCCCACACCCCAGCTCCAGGTCTCCCCGACTGGGAAACACGAGGTGGGGCCTCACCAGTGCCCAGAACAGGGGGACAATCCCTGCCCTGGCCCTGCTGGCCACCCCAGCGCTGACCCAAGCCAGGATGCCACTGGCCTCCCTGGGCACCCTGCTGGCTCCCCTGTAGCTGACGAGCAGCGAGTGCCCCAGGTCTCTGCCTGTTGCAGCCCCCAGCCGACCTCCCCAGGCTGCTCCAGGCGCAGACGGCGGCTCCAGGGGGCAAAGGCAGGAGGAGGGGGACGCTCAGCACCCACCCTGCCCTTGCGGAAGTGGGCCCTGAAGTCGATGTCCTCGTCGAAGTTGATTTCAAACACCTTCCTGGTGTTCCTTCTCCTGGGCTCCTTTCCCGAGGCATCTGCTGCAGGAAGGAAGGGGCCACGGAATGTTGGGGACCACCCAGTCCCGTCCCCCTGCCACAGCAGGGTCCCCGAGATCCAGTCACACAGGAACATGACCAGGAGGGTTTGAAACGGCTTCAGAGAAGGAGACTCCACAACCCCCCTGGGCAGCCCCTGCCAGGGCTCTGGCACCCTCACCGGGAAGAAGGTCCTTCTCACGCTGACGTGGAACCTCCACTGTTCCAGCTGACACCCGCTGCCCCCTGTCCCGTCACTGGGTGCCCCTGAGCAGAGCCTGGCTCCATCCTCCTGACACCCACCCTTCACATATTGATCACCCTGCACTAACCCTCAGGCTCCTTCTGCCAGCTCCCTCAGCCTCTCCCCAGCAGGGAGCTGCTCCCCTCCCTCCCCAGGGACGCCCCAGGACCAGGCTGCCGACACCAACCCTTGTGGGCAGGTCTGAAGTGCCAGTGGTTGGGGCCGGCCCACATCGACAGGATCCGGGGGCTGAAGTACGAGTAGTCCCCCGGCTTCATGGAGAGGTGAAGGGACATGGTGCTGATGTCTCCATCTCCAAAGGGATTGGAACCCGTTCTGAAAGATGCCCACACAGAACCAGTCAGGACCCCCGGGGGATGGAGGCTGGTGCAGCCCTCGGAGCTCAGCCAGCCCAGCCCAGCACCCAACAGCACCCCAGTGGCCACCCCAGGGCACTCGGGGCCACAGCCAGGCTGGCCTGCAACACCTCCAGCGCTGGGGACGCCCCCACTGCCCTGGGCAGTCCAGGCCAGGCTCTGATCCCCCTTTCCATCAGGAAGGGCTCCCTGACAGCCAACCCAACCCTCCCCTGGCAGCTCGAGCCCTCTCGTCCCGGCGCCAGGTGCCTGGGAGAAGAGCTGGACCCCACCTGACTGCAGCCTCCCTTCAGGGAGCTGGAGACAGGGAGAAGGTCCCACCGAGGCTTCTCCAGCCCGGGAGCCGCAGTGCCCGCTCACCTCTGGCTCTGGTGGCTCGTTGTGAAGCAGCCAAGGTGGTCCCTGAACGTCCCAATCTCCTCCACCGCCGCCGGGCTCCCGGGGGAGTCGGGTGCGAGGTCGCTGCCCGCAGGGCTGGGGCCACAGTCGTCCTCACTGCTCCCCGCCTCGGCGCCGACGTCGAACGCCTGGTCGCCCCCCCGGTACTTGTCCAGCAGGGCCAGCACGGACTGCGGGAGGGCAGGGGGCTCAGCGGGCCGGCTCCCGCAGCACATGGGCCCGCGGCCGCCCCAGGGCCGCGTGCAGGGAACCGCCGGAGGAGCCCACGGCCCTACCTCGTCCGACTCGGCGTCCCACGCGGAGAACTGGAAGCCGGCCAGCGAGGAGCAGATGGGGCGCCGCTCCACGCAGGGCGCCAGCAGGGCTGCGGGCGAGGGCAGGGTCAGCGGGGCCCCTGGAGAGGGCGCGGACCCCACAGCAGGGGCCGGCGCGAAACCTCTCCCGACGCCGCATCTTGTCGGAGCAGCAGGGCTGGTAGCCACCCGTGGCTCAAACCACTCTGCAGTCACAGAAGCACCGCCTGGGAGGGAGCTGAGCGCTCCCCACCCCCTGCCAGGGGTGCCCACAGCCCCACCCAACCCACCCCTGGGCAGCCCGGCGGTGGCCCCGAGCGCCCCGGCGGGGCCGGCAGAGCTCCGAGGGCTTCGGCAGCCCCAGGCCTCGGGGTCTGCTCAAGGGGTCGGGCTCCCCACTCACACTTGAAGTCCATCGTGTTGACGGCGCCCGCGCTCGGCAGCGCCGCGGCCTCCGAGGAGGGGAGGGGGATGATCTGGAAGTCAAAGGCGAGCTCGCCGCCGCCGCTCCGCGTGCGCAGGCGGCTCAGGAAGACGCCGGCGGCGCTGCACTCGTCGAAGGACGCCATGGTTCTCTGGAACGCGGGGTCGGCCTGGCGCAGGGAGGGGCGGTGGGTGAGGGCAGCCGGCCCCCCACCGCCCCTCCAGAACGCGGCTGCGCAGCGCGGCCCCGGCACCCACCGCGCATCTGCGGCCGCCCTCGGGCGCGTTGATGTTGCCCAGGCTCTGCTCGATGGTGCGGAAGGTGTGCTTCCTCTTGGCCTGCACCTTGCGGACAATCTCAGGCACCGGGTTGGCCTCTGCAAGGACCAGAACGAGTCACCCCCGGAGCCTCAGGGCCGCCTGAGCCTCAGCTGGCACAAGCCCGGGGTCGTGGAGCTGCCCCGTCCTCTGCTCCCTCGAGGCGGGAGGGTTTCCCTGGCCGGGCACTGCCTTCCTGCTGACCAGCTCCATCACACCCCGGTCACTCCTGCTCTCCAGGCGCCCGCACAGCGCGGGGCCCTGGCTCTGAACCAGAGTGTTGGCAGGGAGCTCAGAGCTCCGCTCCCCCGGCTGGGGACTCCCCTTTTGGCCACCCGGGCGCCCTGCTGGTCCTCTTTGGCCCAGGAGGAGAGGAGCAGCTCTGCAGAACAGAGGGAGGGACTCACCCTGGTCTGGGCTGTCCCCGCCGCCCGCAGGCGCCGGCTCCTTGTCCTTGCTCTTGCCCAGACCGCCCAGGACCTTGTAGGTGTCGGTGTGCACCGCGTCCACGCGCACCGAGTAGATCTTCACGCTGGCGTCCAGCGTGCCGGCTGCCACCTGGCACCAGGAGGAACAGGGGGGCATTTTTAGCTGGGAAGGAGGAAGTGGCACCGGGAGAGGCTGGTGCAGGGGACGGCCGGCAGGGCTGGCTTTCTGACCGCAGCGACGCCCCCCCAGAGCAGGGGGCCACAGCCCCAGCCAGCCGGCCCTCGGGATGATGGTGGAACCACAGCCTGTTCCACAGAGAGGGGTTTCTGCCTCACATCTCAGCTGTCTCCCCTCTCGGAGCTGGGACCCAGCTCTCTTGTGTCAGCAGCAGAGTCCCTCAGGAAAAGCCCCCCTCCAGCTCTCCTGGAGCCCCTGCAGGGATTGGAAGCTGCTCGAAGGTCCCCCCGGAGCCTTCTCCTCTCCAGCTGACCAGCCCCAGCTCCCCAGCCTGCCCCCAGAGCAGAGGGGCTCCAGCCCTCTGAGCATCCCCATGGCCTCCTCTGCCCTCCCTCCAGCAGCCCCAGCTCCTTCTAGTGCTGGGGGCTGCAGCACTGGGCGCAGGACCCCAGTGGGTCTCACCAGAGCAGAGGGAGAACCCCCTCCCTTGCCCTGCTGGTGACACCTCTGTTGGTGCAGCCCAGGGTAAGTAGCCACAAAGGAAGCAGCTCAGCCCTTAACTTCTGTGCCAGAGCAGGAGCCAGCTCTGCAGACTTGTGCAGAGGAAGGCCGCCGCGCGGCCTCAGCCGGCTCAGAGCCCTGCGGCCCGGTCTGACTGGGTCACCTTGAAGCCGGCCACCTCCGTGTTCTTCTGCTGCAGGACCTCGTTCATGTAGTCTATGAGGTGCAAGCCAAAGACATTCTTGGTGGTGATTTTCTGGAACAAAGCAGAGCTCCCAGTGACCCCCTGGCAGGCAGCACTACCAGCCCTGCCTGCACCCACACCCCCACCCTGACCCTGCAGGGGAATCATGGAACGGCCGGGGTTGGGAGGGACCTCAGAGATCATCCCCCGGCGCAGGCAGCGACACCCTCACCAGAGCAGGTCACTCAGGGCCCCAGGGATGGGGCAGCCACAAGTGCCTTGGGCAACCTGTTCCAGCATCTGCCCACCCTCACAGCAAAGAGTTTGTTCCTCCTGTGCAGACTCAATTTCCCCTCTTCACGTCTGGAACCCTTCCGCCTCGGCCTCTTGCTACCACCGGTGTCAACCACCCTCCCCCAGCTCTCTTGTAGCCCCCTTCCTTCAGAGACTGGGAAGCTGCTGGAAGGCCACCTGGGAGCCTCCCACCTTGCTCAGCCTGTGCTCAGAGGGGAGGTGCTCCAGCCCCCTGAGCACTGGAGCTGCTCTCCTCTGGACCCCTTCCGGCTGCTGGCGACTCCAGAACTGGAGCCACGACCCCAGGTGCGGTCTCCCCAGTGCAGAGCAGAGGGGGAGAACCCCCTCCCTGGACCGACTGTCCCTGCTGCCTTTGCTGCAGCCCAGGACACGGTTGGCTCCCTGGGCTGCCAGCAGCCACTGACGGCTCCTGGGGAGCTGCTGCTCCACCACCAGCCCAAGTCCAGGTCTGGCTGTGCTTTGGCTCGGGAATGCGGCTCAGAGGAGGTTAAAGTCCCTCCTGGCCTGGCAGAGCTGCCAGACGGACACTGAGAGCCCAGGGTGAGCGGTGCCCAGACTCACGTTCTCGCTGGAGAGCTTGATGCAGGTGCTGTAGTGCTCCGAGATCTGCGAGTTGGTCCATTGCAAGGGGGCCGTTGGCACCTGCCTGGGGGCAGGGACAGAGAGCTTGTGGGGCAAGGAGAGACAGCGCTTTGCGAGGGGCAGAGTGCTTGAGGGGGAGACACAGTGGTCCGGGGGGGAGACAGCAGTCCAGGGGAGAGACACAGCAGTCTGGTCTGGCGGGGAGACAGTGGCCAGCGGGGCAGAACCACAACGTTTGTGGGGGAAAACAGAACCCTAGAATATCGGTGGTTGGAAGAGACCATCAAGAGGGCATCAAGATGATCAAGAGATCATCGAGTCCAACCTTTGATCCAGCAGTGACCCCGAAACCACGTCCCAAAGACATGATGGTTTGGGGATGATGATGTGATGGTCAGGGGAAGAAATAGGATGGTCGGGGGGAAAAACCCAACAGCTGGTGGGGAGAAACACGATAACTTGGGAGTGGGGAATAGAATCCCAGCATCTCTTTGGTTGGGAGAGACCTTTGGGATGGTCAAGTCCGACCTCTGACCCAGCACTGCCAGACCTGCTGGTTTGGGGGGAGAGAGCGGAGGGTTTGGGGGGAACG
>VXBP01003986.1:41255-52645 GCA_013400115.1 Rhinopomastus cyanomelas
AGGGGGGGGGGGGGGGGGGGGGGGGGGGGGGAACACGACGAGGGGGGGGGGGAACGCGAGGGTTGAGGAAGGAAGACGATGGTGGAGCGGACAGGGAACACGATGAGGGAGGGAGCACGATGGTTCGAGGACCCCCCGCTCCCCTCCTACCTGACCCGGGGCGAGGCGAGACGCAGCGGCGAGTTGGTGCCACCGAGCGCGAGGTCGGTGACCTTCGAGCGCCGCCGCTGCCGCCTCTCCTGTTCGTCGTCGTTTCTGGTGCACTGGGTGAGCACCGGGGCGCCGGTACCGAGGGCCCGAGCCGCGGGGGAAGGGGCTTGGCCCCGCCGCAGGGCCTCCCCGCTCATCCTCGCTGCGGGATCGCGCTGCCTCGGGCCCGCCGCGCCGTGGCCCCGCCCCCTCCGCGTCGGAAGGACCAATGGGAGCGCGGATCGGCCTCCCGCCCGCCAATAAGAGACCAGGAAGCTCCGCTACGCCCTGCCTCCTCCCGCCGGTTTGAATCGGCCGCGGCTGCGCAAACGGCTGCCGCGGGAGGTCTGGGCCTCGGGAGGTCTGGGCCTCGGGAGGTCTGGGCCTCGGGAGGTCTGGGCCTCGGGAGGTCTGGGCCTCGGGAGGTCTGGGCCTCGGGAGGTCTGGGCCTCGGGAGGTCTGGGCCTCGGGAGGTCTGGGCCTCGGGAGGGCTGGGCCTCGGGAGGTCTGGGCCTCTTCCCGGCCCTCGGGGCCCCTTCCCTTTGGGCTTCAGGCCTGGTCGGCTTCTCTTCAGGGGCTTTGGCTCTCGCCAAGGGCCCTGGGCCATCCGCAGGGCTTCTAAGATGCTTCTTAGGGACCCTGGGTCTCGCCTTGCCCCCTCCTAGGGGCCTGTAGACTCCTCAGAGGCTCTGGGCTCCCTTCAGGAGCCTTGTGGCCACTGCCCCCCGGGGCTCCTCTTTGGGCCTCAGGACCCCCCTTAGGGGTCTCTCGGATCACCCTCAAGAGCTCTGGGCCATCCACAGGGCTTCTGGGCCCTGCCCTGGGGTCTCAGCCCCCTGCTCAGCAGCCTCTGGACTCCTCTGGGCTTTGCCTCTGCTCACCCCCACCCAGGGTGGTCTCTGGGTTCCTCCTCAGGGGCTCTGCAGTCCCCTTTGGGCTCACCCTCAGGGCCTCAGGCCCGGTCTTGGGGTCTCTGAGCTCCCTGGCAGGGGCTCTGGACTCCCCTCAAGGGCTCTGGGCCATGCACAGGGCTTCTAGGCTGCACCTCTGGGCCCTGCCTCGGGGTCACTAGGCTCCCCATCAGAGGCTCCAGGTTCCCTTCAGGAGTCTTGCCCCCACCAAGGGTCTTGGGGGTCCCCTTTGGGGCTCAGGCTCTACCTCAGGGGGGCTGGTCTTCCTGGGTTTCCTAATTGAACGGGGGGAAGAACTGGGGGAAGCTGCTGCTCCTCAAATTCCCCTTCCCCAGCAAAGCCACGGTCCGGTCCTGCTGATGCTGGCCGCGAGCGGAGCTGGAGCAGCCTGGGCTGTGGGACGGGTGGAGGGAACCCGTGTGGTTTGTTCCTGCAGGGTCTCCTGAGCTGTCAGAAGCCGTTAGGAGGGTTCGCAGGACCTTAACGATGGTCTGGAGCAGCAGCTGACCCCAGCCCCAGACCTGATGGGAAGAGCAGCCGCTGCTCTGGCTGCTGCCGCCACCCAGACTAGAAGCTTTTCCAGCCCTCCCAGACCAGTATTCCCAGTTGTTGCGTCCCCGAGGGTGGTGGGTTTAGGCCACAGTAACCCCCTGGCAGTGCTGGGTGACAACCGGCTGAACAGGAGCCAGCAGGGTGCCCAGGCAGCCCAGAAGGCCAGTGGCATCCTGGCCAGTGGGTCAGCACCGGTGCAGCCAGCAGGGCCGGTGGATTGGGGTCTGCGGTGCGGCTGCAGCGGTGTGTTTGGGGTGCTCTGCTGGCCCGGCCCGTGGATGGCAGGAGGCGAAGGCATGGCTGGAGCTCGGCTCTGCGGCCGAGGCAGAGGGGTCCTGTGCCAGGGGCTCGTGTCTGCGCTGTCTCCGGCCCCCCAGCCGTGGCAAGCAGATAAATCCGGGGGGGCCTGGGACACGTGAGCACAGGCTGAATCCCGGGGACTTGTGACAGCCACAGGGCGCTTCAGCGACCCGGGGACAAACCCGGAGGGGCCCTTTCTGTCCCTGAGTATCTCTGGGTTTGGCTGTTGCTGTCGCTTGCGCTGACGACCGCGGAGCGGCTGTGGAACCCCGGCCGGTGCCCGGGGACGCGTCCTCCCGAGGCCTCGGTGGAGCTCGTCGCGACTGCTGCCAACGAGCGGCCGGCTCTGGCCCCGTAGCTCTGGCGCGGAAGGACCGGGAGGATTTTAGTCCAGACAAACGAGTCCTCTGGGCGCGGAGCAGTCGGTTATCCCCAGCCGTAGCGATGGCGGCGAGGACAGGGCGATCCCGCTCGGCTTCGCTGGGAATTAAGGGGCAGGGACTCCTCGCCCACCGCTCCCCTCCCATCGGCTGCCCCGAAGGACCAGGGCTCGGGGAAAGCTGCCTCCCTGGTGCCTTTCCACCACCTGCTCCGTGCTGGGGGAAGCTTTGGGGTGACACTGGATCCCGGGGGTGTCTCTTAGCTGCAACGGGAAGTTTAGGGGAGCAGGTGGGGGGGAGCTGCGTGGGACTGCCGCAGCTGCCGCGATGGCTGCCAGACCTTGCCGGTCCCGGCTGCTTGGCGGCCCTGGGGCTGGGATGGGATGTGCTCAGCCCTTCGGACCCACAACACAGGTTGCGTGGCAACGGGGCTCTTCCCCAGCTGCGGGGCTAAAAAGAAGAGCCGGGGAGCATCGAACCCGCAGCCTCACGGGGTTACTGGGACCTTGGCCGGTGCCGGGGCTGCTGCTGAGGTCCCTTCTAACCTTCACCGACGGTGTGACTTGGTCTGGGTGGTCCTGCTGGGGCAGGGGATTGGACTGGATGATCTTTCGAGGTCCCTTCCCATCCCTGATGATTCTGCGATTCTCTGAGGTCGGCTCCTGCCGGGGTCTGGGGCGCTCCTGCGTGTGCCCGCACCCCTGGGCGCCCCGAGGCTGGCGCTGTGGGTGCCACACGTGGAGGGGGGATCTCCTATGGAACCGGGACGGTCCTCCACGCGCTAGGGCAGCCCCTGGAGCATTTGTTAACCCCTGGTGCTGTTCTTACTCAGGAACCCCAGGTCATCCCAGTAATGAAAAGCGATTTCGGACTCCATGATTCGCTGGTTTAATCCCTGGGCTGCTGACAAGGTCTGAGAAGGGCCCTGGGCTTGGTTTGCAGTGCAGATCCTCTCGCAGACCGACCTCCCCAGCCCTGACTCTGCCATCGCTCGCGCCTCGGGGCAGGAGGAAGACGTTGAGACCTTGGAGGGGGGAAGTGGCTTCATTTCTCCAAGGCTGGGTTACGAAGATCCGTTCCCCAGCTGCCTTCCTGCGCCCTGGCTCGGCGCCGTGCCCGCAGCGCCGCTGGCACTGCCGGTATTCGCACGCAGCCCGGGGCTGGTTTTCTCCTTTCCCCGAGGGAAATGAGGAGCAGGAGAAGGCTGCTGAGCGACCGACCGTCCTGGGGCGCCCGGCTCCTCTGCTGACCTCGTGCACGCTCATCTCTTGCGGTTTGTCATCAGGTGAAGCCCCTGTGCCCGACGGTCCAGGGGGTCACAGACCTCAGGTCAGCACCTGGGAGATCAGGGCAAAACCTTCGCTCACGAGAGACGTAGTCTCCAGCACGGCGACGTTCCCAGCCAGATCCTTGTCTCTCTGGAACTGGGGAGCCTGGGACTGGGCACAGCCTCCAGCTGTGGCCTCGCTAGGGCAGAGCAGAGGGGGAGCTCTTGGTGTTCCCCAGGGGCACCCGGGTCCAGTCTTGCTCCTAGAGTTCATAACATGGTCTTGGCTGGAAGGGACCTTAAGGATCACCCAACATCTAGAGTCTGGGGCAGTTCTGGCCTCCCCAGTTCAAGAGACAGGATGGTACCAGAGAGAGGAGGGAGCCCAGGGGAGGGGATGGATCTGGGGGAGCCCTGGGGCCGCTCTGCTGGAGCGGAGCAGCTGAGGGGGGATGTGATCAATGCTGATCAAGAGCTAAGGGGCCGGGGCAGGAGGATGGGCCCAGACTCTGCTCCGCGGTGCCCAGTGACAGACGAGGGCCAACAGGCTGGAGCCTGGGAAGCTCCATGGAACCAGAGGAGGACCCCTCGAGAAGACCTCGCGCCAAGCCCCCCCGGGCTGCCCCGCGCTCCGGATGGCAGGCGGCAGGTGCCCGCGCCGCCCATCTCTTCCCCCCGCTCCCCTCCTGGCCCCAGCGATGTCGACTCGCACAGGACCGGGGCCCTTCTGGGATGGCAAGCGTCAGGACAGAGGAGCCGAGAGCGTCTCAGGCCAGGCTGCCCTCGGGAGCTGCTGGCCCCGCTCCGGGCTGCTGTGGTCCCAGCAGTCGGCCGACGAGCGCGATGATCCATCTCCCAGCAGAGAGGGGCTCTGGTGGCCCTGCTTGTGCCTTGGACTCGGCTAGACGTCCTGCCGCAGAGAGGCTGTTCTGGGACAGGATGGGCTGTCCAGCGGGTCCGTAACAGACCCCTGAAGGCCAAGAGGTGGCCAGCGAGAACGAGGAGCTCTGGGCTGGCTCTCGGGGTGGCCATGGGCTGTGTGTGGAGATGGGGGTTTGCTTCTCCGTGTTTGTCTCGGGGGAGATAGGTGGGGAGAGCAGGAAGGAAGCCTGAGCTCCTGTTGGTCCCCTTTGGGTAAGCAGATGGCTTCAGGCCGGGGTTTGGGGCTCGGGGCTCCCTTCTGGGGCGGGTCGGCTCGGAGCACGACACGGAGGGGCTTGGGCAGCTCCCCGTGACGGGGTGGAGGCGGCTGGACCCGCCGAGCGATGCTTCCCAGGCGCCGTTTGGCGTCGGGGGAGGCAGTCGGATTTCTAATCAGAGCTCTGCGGGCAGATCCGGGGAGCAGGCTTCGCAAAGCAGGGGGAGCCCGGGGCTACGGCCGGAAGGAGCCCTAGGTGAGCGTGTTGGAGTAGAAGCTGAGGCTTTCCGAGACCGTTCTGGAGTCGCTGCGGGACGAGCCGTTGGAGGCCACGTCTGCAGAGAGACGCCTGGCCCGGCCGCCCTCCTGCAGCTCCTCCTCAGCCGCGCCGGCGGCCGACGACACCGTGGTCTCTATCCGGCTGACCTTGTACGTGCTGCTCTGCGTCTGCAGGTACCTGGCCGACTTCATCTCCAGGCCCTCGTACTCGCCGGCGCTGACGAAGGGGCACCACTGGAACGCGTGTTTGAAGCCCACGCGGAACCTGGCGGGGATGGAGGACAGGGAGCAGGGGTGAGGGCCACGAGGACGGCAGAAGGGGCTCGCTGGGTCTGGGGTGAGCGTGGAAGCACAGAGTGGTCTTGGCTGGGAGGGAGCTACGACCTGTGGTGAGCAGCACGTTGCCACAGACGGGCTGTGCTGCGCCGAGAGGTGGCCCCGAGCCCCTCGAGACCCACCTGTCGTTGAGGCAGCAGTAGATGATGGGGTTGTACATGGTGGAGCTCATGGCCAGCCACATGACGGCCAGGTAGACCTGCTGGATGAACTTCTGTAGGTACCACTCGGGGCGGAAGTACTGCAGGGTGAAGTAGACGTGGTAGGGCAGCCAGCAGAGCGCGAACGTGCACACCACGATGATCATCATCTTCACCACCTGCGGGGAGGAGGGAGGGCGGGGCGCCAGTCACCCCTCAGATGTCTCCAGGCCGGGCATCCCCTCCCGGGAAGGGCCACCTCACCGTCAGCGGCCGTGGGGGCCTCTCCACCTGGAGGCATGCGGCCGGCGGCTGGACCCCAGGCGCTCGCCGCTCCGCGTGCAGCGCGTCCCGGCCCCCGCCTGCCCCGGCTCTTGGCTGTGGCTAGCTGGGGCCGCGGGGGCTCCTCACCTTCCGCTTCGCCGAGACCTGCTCGTGGTAGCGGTCGGAGGAGTCGCCGGGAATCTCACTCGCCCAGAGGGTGACGCCGACGGCCGTGTAGGCGCAGCCGATCACCAGGAGCGGCAGGAGGTAGAGCAGGGCGGTCATGCAGAAGTGGTACCTGGGGGAGACGGCGGCCGTCGGCTTGGGCCCCTGCCTGGCCAGCCTCTCCCTTCGAGCCCGGCCCGAGGGCAAAGAGCCGCACGGCGGCCAGGAGAGTGGGGCTCAAGCCCTGCAGGCACAGAGAGCCTGCGGAGGGCCTGGAGAACAGCTCCTGCGGAGCGGCTCCGGCGGTGGGGGCGTTCGGTCTGGAGAGCAGGAGGCGAGGGGAGACCCCATCGCTCTCTGCAGCCCCCTGACAGGAGGAGGCAGAGAGCTGGGGGTCGGCCTCTTCCCCTCAGTCGCCAGCGATAGGACAAGAAGAACCGGCACCAAGCTGCCCCGGGGAGGGTCGGGTTGGCCATCAGGAGACATCTCTTCCCTGCCAGGGGCTGGAGCAGGCTGCCTGGGGAGGGGGGAGCCACTGTCTGTGGTCCCAGTAGCGGTGGCCCTGGGGGACCGGGTTGAGTGGGCAGGGTGGGGTTGGACTGGATGAGCTGGGAGGTCCCTTCCAACCTTGATGGTTCTGTGGTTCCACTGGAACTTTTCCAACAGGAACCCTGCCCACGGGAGCTTCTCCCAGGGCTCCGGGCTCACGGAGAGGGCAGGGTCTTTGTGTCTCTGCAGAACAGGTCTCGCCAAGGCTCAACCCAGCGACAGGCTCTGGATGCCGGCACGAGCTGTTGTGCGGTGACGTCGGTGGCGCCGCGGCGGGCTGTGGTAGCCACCAGAGTTACAGTGTGGCCGGCGAAGGGTTTGTGTCAGGCAGCTGCTTTCAAAGGGAATCGGCCATCGGAACAGGATGGGCACCGACGGCTCGGCCTTGGAGGTTCCTTCCTGCACCAGAGCCTGCAGAAGCCTCTCTCCCTGGCCCACAGAGGAGCCCTCGCCAGCCCGACCCGGTCTCCAACACCCTCCACGTGCTGGGGTGGTGCTTCCTGGGCTCCACTTGCCCAGAGGAAGGACCCCGCGGCGCTGGCAGAAGTCCTGGGATCTTAGAGTCGTTTAGGCTGGAAGAGCCCTTCAAGGCCATCGAGTCCAGCCCTGGCCCCAGCGGGTCCTGTCCCTTGTTCCTGGGAGAAGAGACCAGCTCTCTGTCCCTGCTGTCAGGCAGCTGCCGCCAGCAGCGAGGTCTCCCCTCTCCTCCTCCTCTGCAGCTCCCCAGCTGCTCCTCACAGGGTTTGTTCTCCTCACTGTGACTTTGAATAGCGAGAGAATGATGATCCCTCGTTCCATGACGCAGTGGAGCCCCCGGCAGCCCTTTGCCCACGCGGCTGCCGCCAGCGCCTCCCCGAAATAACTGCCCCGGGAGCAGGGGAGGGGGTCAGTGCCCGACCACCTGTCCCCACAAAGTCCTCTCGGGGCTTCTGAGCCGCCCCAGCAACTTAGTTGTGGTCGGGCTATTTAAAAGCTGCTGCCCAGAGTTGGCTCTCCTGGCTGCAGGGCCCCCGGCTCAGCGCAGAGGGTGGGGTGCTCGGGCTCTGAGGGGGTGCTCGGGCTTTGTTGTGGCCCCTGGCATGTCCTTCGGAGGTTACTGCTGCCATTCGTCTCTCGAATTCTCAGTCTGAAAAGGTTTTCAGCCCCACACCTCTGGCACCCTGAGCTCGCAGCAGCGGCTGCCTCAGTCTCCAGAGGGTCTCAGCCCCATCCCTGGAGCCAGCCGGGGCTCTGGCCAGCCGGGGCTCTGGCCAGCCTGGTCCGGTGAGTGTTGGCCCTGCTTGGTGCCGGAGGGCTGGACTGGCTGCCCCTGGAGCTCCCTCCCACCCCCATGCAGCCCGGGGCTAGGGTTTGTGAGGGACCCCGCGGCGGTGAAGGCTGGCCACCACCCCTGCAGACCGGCCAGGCCAGCCCTAGTTCCCTTTGCTCTGTGGGACTGGAGGCCACGGCTGCCTCTTCTCCCTCCGACCCCTGACACCTCACTCGCCGCCGGCTTCAAGGAGCAGACCGTGGGGACGGCGGTGCCGGCAGAGCCGCGGGGTTGCCCAGGCCCTTTGGAAACGCCAGGGTGAGGAGCTGGCGCCTGCGGGGAGGGGAGGAAGGAGATGCCCGCTGCGCCCTCCTCGCCCGGCGTCCACCTCCCAGCCCGGGCTGGTGCCTCAGAGCCTCTTCCCTGCCCCGGTTCCCGGGCAGCCGGTTGAACCGCGGGCTGCCTGGGCTCGGCAGTCCCAGAGCAGTTCTTTGCTGGCCAGGATCCCCTCTGGGAAAGCCCCTCCGCCCCTCCGAGCCCCGGGAAGCCTGTGGAGATCCGGGTGGCGGGAGAGGTGCCGCAGACCCCGGAGCGAGGTCCCTTCCGCTTCCTGCTGCTCCGTGGTAGGAATCAGTCCCTGGGGACAAGGCAGCCCCATCCCCGGGGGTCTTCCCCCCCTCCCTCCCTCCCTCCCCTCGTTCCCAGCCCTTTCCGGGTGGGTTCTCCCCGCTCGGAGCCTCCCCGTCGCTGCCGGCGAAGCCCGACTCACGTCTTGCCGTAGGCGTTGGTGCCGTGCTCGGGCCACTCCACCAGGCAGACCAGGCGGCCCGGCAGCTCCTCCATCACCGAGTAGTAGCCCTGGGGGAAAGCCAGCAGGAAGGCCAGCAGCCAGATGACGCCGATGACCACCTTGGTGGCGGCGGCCGAGAGCCGCGGCCGCAGCGGGTGGATGATGGCCATGTACCTGCAAGGCAGCAAGACGGGCAGTCAAGGCTGGGAAGCCCCGACACGGTGGCACCTTCCAGGGGGCTCCCTGGCTGGTCCTCAGCTCTCTCGCAGCCTCGAGAGGCGGCTCCTTTTCCCTCCTCGCAGGGAGGGAGACGAGTGCCTGCGGGCTGGTCGGGCTCTGGCTTGGAGTTTTTGGGGCTTGGGGTGATCTCTTGGCCACCACCGCATCTCTTGCTGTACCCTGAATGCAGACCCCCAGGGGCCACTTCCCTTCCCCTCAGCCTGGAGCCCAACCTTCCTCTCCCCGGAGCGTTCCTATGGCGGTGGCAGGGGGCTGGACTGGGTGATCTCTGGAGGTCCCTTCCAACCCCTAATGACTGGACCCAGGGGATCCTGCTGTGGCAGGGGGTTGGTCTGGACGGTCTCTTGAGGTCCCTTCCGATGCTCTGTGGCTCTGTGACAAACCCTGCAGTGAAGGAGCTGCAGGGCAGGGCTGCAGCTCCACGTCACCCTCCCAGCGGGGCGCCGCAGCCACAGCTCCATCAATCCCCCGTGAGCCGGCAAGAAGAACGACCCGTCAGGCTGCCTCTGCCCCTCGGCAACCAAACCCCCCTCGACGATCCATCCTCCTCCTCACGAACGGCATCAGCGCCGCGCTCAGACGGACACGCGAGCGAGGGGCTGCGGCTGCAGCGCCCTGGGGTGTCTGTGGGGTGCTGGCAGGGGTGGGGAGTCCAGTCCTGCGGGGTGCAGCAGGTAGGACTTGAAGGATGTGAGCTGAAGGGATGGGACGAAGGAGACGGCTTCAAGTTGTGTCAGGGGAGGGTTGGACTGGATCTTGGGAAGAAGCTCTTTGCTGAGAGAGTGGTTGGGCCCTGGAACAGGCTGCCCAGGGAGGTGCTGGAACCTCCCATCCCTGGAGGGGTTTAAGACCTGAGTAGCTGGAGCATTTGAGACTGGTCTGGGGGTTTGGAACCTGTTGAGATGAGGGCTGGACTTGGTGATCCTGACCTGCAGGTCCTTTCCAGCCAGGATGATTCTGTGTGGTCTGGGGGTTCGGGAGCCGCTGGGCTGAGGGCCGGGCTTGACCCTGGAGGTCCCTCCCAGCCACGAGGCTGTGATGTGACGGCAGACACCCTGCGCTGACGCGGGCAGTGCTGCTCGCTGTCGTCCCGATGTTCCACGGGGCTCTGGGGGGGCTGTTTCCATGGCGACGCGGGAGCACTCGAGCCCGGCGCCGCAGCAGGGCAGCTCCGCACCCGGCAGGCGCCTGCGGATCGGGGCAGCTCCCGCCCTCGTGCCGGCGGGGTTGGTGTCACACGAGCGCTGGGCGAGGGTGAAGGGCCCTGTCCCCGGGAGCTGCCTTGGCTGCCCCTCGGAGCAGCGGGGCTGCAGCAGAACAGGGAGCTCCTGCCCCCAGGGTTTTGTCTCACGAGCAAAGGGGTTCAGCACAGACACCGTCCTGGGGGGGTCTGCAACCTGGCTGGCAACCGGCAGGGTGGCCAGGTGGCCCAGAAGGCTAATGGCATCCTGGCTTGGAGCAGCACTGGTGTGGCCAGCGGGCTGGGGACGTCATTCTCCCCCTGGACTGGGCACCGACGTTGGCTGCTGGGCTGGCCGAGCCCAGAGGGCTTCGCCGCAGCCTCAGTCTTCCTGGGACGCTGTGATGCCCCGGGTTGAGGTGGGTCCAGCCCCTCCAGTTCTACCTGAGACACGAAGAGTCTCTCTGGAGAAGAGAAACCTGCTGCCTCGCTTGCCCTGGGGAGCCTGCGGGGCTGGTGTTTGTGCCTCCCCACCGGTGGCGAAGCTCGGTCTGGACGCTCTGAGCCCAGATGCCAGGAGGCTACTGAGCCCTCTGGGCTAGAGACAGGACGCAGGGCCCAGACGCTGGAAGCAGCTGCTTCCTCCCAGTTCCTGTTTGACATAAAGCAGCGCCTGTCCAAGGCGAAGGAGCAGGCTCCACTCTCCTGCCCTGAGGACCTGAGGGATGCTCAGCCCCTGGCGAGGAGCCTCCCCCAAGCAGGAGGCTGCGGGGCTCCAGCCGGCCTTCCTTGTCTCCACCCTTTTGCCAGTTAGTCCCAGCACCAGTCTGCAGCGTGTGGGGCTGATTCCCGCCGGGAAGTGAAGGGACCCCAGGACATCGGGGGTCAGAAGGGACCTCAAAACATCACCCAGTCTGAGAATAAATCAGCAAAGTCCTGGAAGAGCCTGAAGATCTCCCCACAGCCCCTCCAGCTCCCGCGGGAGCTTGGGCCAGCGCCCAGCTCACAGGTGACCCCAAAGGCTTGGCTGAACCCTGGGCCTCTGGCATCTCCCAGCCACCAGACCATCAGATTCGTCCCAGCTCTCTGAGGGGAACTGAGGACTCCAGTCCAGCCTCAAGGGAAACTGGGGACGAGGATGCGACGGGTGCTCGGACAGGCTGAACTGCTACCCGGTGGGTGACGAGGGTGTTGAAACATCCATCGGCCCAGCGCCTGCAGCTGCGAGCAGGGACTAGCCCAGCTCTGAGGGGTGAGCCCTGGCCAAGGAGCTCCCTCATCAGCATCCATGACCATCCATCAGCCCAGCGCCTGCAGCTGCGAGCAGGGACTAGCCCAGCTCTGAGGGGTGAGCCCTGGCCAAGGAGCTCCCTCATCAGCATCCTCTGCTTTCCAGCCCCGGCTGGTGAGTCACTGCCTCAGGCCAGCTCCACACTGGGGATCCCGCAGCAGCGGGGGGGG
>VXBP01003986.1:64209-86232 GCA_013400115.1 Rhinopomastus cyanomelas
CCATGTTTGGCATCTCCTTTGTGGGCCTGGTGGGCAGCCTCAGGGACAACCGGGCGCTGCTGAGGGCGGTAAGGCTGCAGCGGGCTCTCCCCGCGGCCCATGGGGTGCTCTGGGGGGCACCCAGAGGGGAACGGACGTGTCCTAATGGGGCAGCACCACGACCTGGGGCAGCGGCGCCTCCCTTCCTGGGCTTCAACGGGTTAGAAGGGCTTGTGCTGGTGTGTTGGACACCCAACCACCCATCCTCCCCACAGCTCACCGCTGCCTCCCCACAGCCCACCACCTCCCCACAGCCCATCACCTCTCCACAGCCCATCACCTCCCCACAGCCCATCACCTCCCCACAGCCCATCACCTCCCCACAGCCCATCACCGCCTCCCCACAGCCCATCACCACCTCCCCACAGCCCATCACCTCCCCACAGCCCATCACCTCCCCACAGCTCACCACTGCCTCCCCACAGCCCATCACCACCGCCGCCAGCCTCACCCCTGCCCGCTCCCTCCCCATCCCCTGGTTGCACCCCCAAGCAGCGGCTGGCAGCTGGGAAGCGGCGGATGAGCTGGGTTTGAGGAGGGGAGACACTTGGCAATCACAGGGCCATTGTGTGGGTGCAGAGCCAGCCCTCTCCTGGGCAGATCGATGCCCCCTGAAGAGAGCCCCCCGCTGCAGCGGTTGGGAGCCTGGGGGGCCCTGAGGAGCACAATCAGCGTGAGGCTGGGGCGAGGAGCTCTTGGAGCACTGGGCTGCTCTGAGCAGCTGCTCTGGGTTGTGTTCTGATCGCGCGGAGAGGGGCAGGAATTCGTGTGGAAAACGCTCCCACCGGGGCCATTTATTTATGATGAAGAGGCCAATTTTCAAGATTCGAGGGCAGGAACAGACCCAAACGTGTGAGGGCAGCCCAGGACAGCCACATCGTGGGCTGGACCACAAGAAGGGTCACCAGCAGGGCAAGGTGGGGGGTTCTTCCACTCTGCTCTGCTCTTGTGAGGCCCCACTGCAGTCCTGTGCCCTGAGCTCCCTCCAGCCCCAACCCAGTCTGTGGCTCTGCCATTCTGCGGCAGATTCCATGGAAGCCACCACCTCCCTGGGCAAGAGGTTGGTCTTAGGCAGTTTCCCATCGCCTTCGGGGCTCTTCAGGTGACGGAAGGCCAATCGGGGGGTGTTTTGTGCGAAGCACACCCATACAGCCCCGCTGCCCGCGATGCTCCCCAGCAGCTCCCTCCTCTGCAAGGAAGAGTTTTCTGCGGCTGTTCCGGTGCCACAAGGTCCCAAACCTGGTCTTTTAGCTCTCGAGGACCCCCCCCCCAACCATTCCTGCTAATTAGCAAGAGAGCAGAGTCCCCTGGAGAAGCGTGATTGGAGAACCCCCTTCCTGCTGCGGTCTGCTCGGGTCTGCGCCCCAGCGCCCTGATTGCGCCGAGGGCTCTGATTGCTGCTGCTGCTGCCGCCGCAGCCGCCGCTGCCTTCATTCCCTCCCTGCGGCACGGCCCTGGGCAACCTGTGCCAGGGCCTCGGCCCTCTCCTGGGCAACCTGTTCCAGGGCCTCGACCCCTTCCCAGGGAGGGGTTTCTGCCTCAGATCTCAGCTCCAGCCTTCCCTCTCGGAGCCGGGACCCAGCCTAGAATCCCGCGTGAAGCAGTGAGGGGGCTTCTCCCACCTCTCTGGGCAAACTGGGCACCCAACACGCAGAGGACGTGTGGCAAGGGACTGCTCCGGGCAACCTGCTCGCTGTAAAGACCCCGGTGGAGGGGGTGGCTCCCCGGACTAGGAGAGGTGTCGAAGCCTGAGGCAGGACCCAGCCCCAGGCAATTTCCTTCTGCGCTCGGCTGGGTTTTGGGAGAGACTAACGGGCTGCGACCGAAACCGCACCGGGGGCTCGTTAGAAGGAGGGCAGGAGCCGCCTGCGGCTCTGCTGATGATCGGAGCGGGGCTGATTAATCACTTTGTCAAGGTATTTGAGGGGATTAGGCAGCGATATTTATTGTGAGCTCTGGGATTAACGAGCCCTTTCAAGCGAGCTGGCAGCCGTGGGGGCTGGGTTAGCGAGAACTGAGCCGCCCTTTCCTTCCCCGGCCGGGGAAGGGGTTGTCGGGCAGGAGCTGGGCTTTGGCTTGTGCCTCGGGGCGGGCGAGATGCTCGGGCACGTCGCGGGTCACTCCTCTGCAGCCTTTGCCTCGTCCCGGGATGCGAGCGGTGAGACCCAGCCGGAGGGTCGCCCCGCGGAACCCAGCTCCTCGCCCGAGCGCTCTGCGAGGAGCTGCTCCCTCGTTCCTCGCCCGGCGATGCCGGACCTGCTGCCGGCTCCCGGCTGCTCGGGGCAGACCCGGCTGCTCTTCCACGTGGAGCTTTGCCCTTTGTTTTGCTGCCGGAGCCTCGTTAAGGTGCCAGCTGCTGCCTTAGGGGCTCCGGCAGGCAGCGAGGGCTGCCCCTGCTCCACTTACATGGGGCGATCGCGGGCGTTGCCGGCAGTTTTGCCCCGAACTTCGCAGAGTCACAGAACATTCGGGATGGGAAGGGGCCTCCCGGGTTTGCAGGTCCTTGACTTCCAGGTCTCCCTTGTGCCGACCGCTGCAGGCCGGCACAGCCGGGCTTGGAGCAGAGCTAATCCTTCCCTTCCTCTTTGCAGTTCTTCTGGGTCCTTCTGGGCATCTTCCTCACGGAGCTGCTGCTGCTCTTCATCGAAATCCTCTTTGAAAGCCAGGTGGGTGCAACCAGGAGGCCTTTGGATGGGCGACAACCCCCACCCTGCTCGGGCAGTCTTTGGAAGGTCCCCCTTGCTGTGAGCTTGGTGACCCCAGAGACAGGCTGGGGTTGGGAGCTGTGTGGTTGGTGACCCCAAAGAGAGGTTGGGGTTGGGAGCTATGAGCCCCAGAGAGAGGGTGGGGTTTGGTGTTATGAGCTTGCTGAACCCCTAAGACAGACTGAGGTTGGGAGCGATGAGCTCCATGAACCCCAGGGTTCAAGGGAGGCAGAGGAGGAGGACTCTGCCTTCTGGATGCTGCAGTCAGCCCTGTCCGGCAGCTTCCCAGAGCTCTCAGCAAGCCCCTGCTCCCTGCTGGGCCACGGAGACGGCTGCGGCGGCGAGGAGAGGTCCTGCAGACCTCAGCACGAAGGCCTCTGCTCCGCTGCAGCCCTGAGCCGCGGCGCCCTCCGGCTCCGCAGGGGTGGCAGCGCTGGTGCGGCCGGGAGCGGGGGCTTGCGGCCGCCCTGGGCTGAGCCGAGGCCGTCAGCGCCTCCGTCGCCCCTGATTTTCAGTGGAGCCGGCAGCATCGATCCCAATTAAGAACCAAACAATGACGGGGAGAGGGGAGAGAGACAGGCGAGGAATCCGCTTGACCTGAAACCGTTGGAGGCGCAGATCTGCGCCGGGTGTTCATTAAGCTCCTTAGAAAACGCTGTTAATTGGATTTTGCCTTGAATCAGCGGGAGGAGGGATGAGTTCAGCTGCCCCCGGGCTAGGGCGGAGACTGCAGGGGTTCTGTTCATATGCAAAGGGGGTTCTGTTGACGTGCGAACGGGGTTCTGGAGATCATCAGCGCCGATGGGTCCGGCGCTGCCGGAGGGAAGGGAGCGGGGAGGACCCGTAACCAGAGCTTCGTGATTCAGCCTCGCGATGCTCTTCTCCCACCCGACGGCCAAGGTTTGATCGCAGAGGCTGCCTCCGGGCCGGCGTCTGCTCGGAGGGCAGTGGAGCCCCGGGAGGAGCCTCTCTGCAGACCCGGCCGTTGGCCTCTAGTGCTGCTCTTGGCGGTGGCCGAGCCGGGGACCGACGTCTTGCTAGCCCTCCAGCCAGCCAGCGTCTCTGAGCCCCATGCGGGCCCCTCCGCCCGATGCCGCACTGGCAGCAGGCTGTGCTCGCCGCGCTGCCGAGCCTGCAGTGCTCTTCCCCCCTCTCCCGCTTGCCTACCCTCTAATTTTCCTGTCACGGCGACTTATGAAGAGCAGCGGCTTCTCCCGGCTCCGCTTTCCCTTCTCTCCCTCCCTCCCTCCGCGATTGTTTCTGCTCGGCGGCGCGTTAGGGGCTCAGACCACAGACCTGCGCTGGGCTCCTGTGGCCACTGCCAGCCCGCTGCGGAGGCTACTAGGCCCTCCTCCCGCGGATAAGTCGCTGCTTGTGTCACCTCCCAACACAGCAGAACCCCCCGTCCCCAGTCGATCGACGGGGCTGGAGGGCTCGGGGCAGCTTCCGAAGGAGTCGCCCGAATCAATCCGTTTAATGGGAGAGGTTTCAATTTAGTGGGGAAAACGGGGAGGGGAGTGGGCTCCGAGCACGCAGGTGGCGAGTTTGGGCCCCAGAAATAGGGCCAGTGTGCCGGGCGCGGGTCGGGGCCCTCCTGCAGTGGCAGCGGGCGGTGCCCTGCCCGTGCGACCCCGGCCCCGGCTCTGTCTGCCCGCAGGTGAGCGCGGCTCTGCACGCCAGCGTCCGGCAAGGCATCAGGCACTACTACGACGACCTCGACTTCAAGAACATCCTGGACTTTGTGCAGAAGAAGGTTCGGCTCTGGGCAGGGGTGGCGTCGGGGGGTCGGGCTGCCAGCGCTCTCGCAGCGCCGCTCCCTCCGCGCCCCGGGGCGGCCGGAGCTTGAGCTTCCCCCGGAGTTCTGGAGCTGCTTCGCGCACGGGGACGCGGACGCACAGAGCAGTAGGGGCTGGGAGGGACCTCCAGGGCTCCTCGAGTCCAATCCCCCGGCTTGTGCAGGACCGCAGAACCCGGGGACTCTTCTTGCTCAAACCCAGCGGCTCCCAGCCCGAAGGGACGAGCGCGTTGTGCTCAGGAGCCGCCGCCTCCTTTCTCCTTGGGAACCGTGAAAGGCAGCTTCGGCCGGCTCGGAGCAGCTCCCTGCCGAGGAGAGGCTGAGGGAGCTGTGGCTCTTGAGCTTGGGCAAGGGGAGCCTGAGGGTGACCCCGTGAATGTTGATCAGTCTGTGAAGGGTGGGTGTCAGGAGGATGGAGCCAGGCTCTGCTCCGGGGCACCCAGTGACAGGACAAGAGGCAGTGGGTGTGAGCTGGGGCAGGGGAGCTTCCACATCAGTGTGAGAAGGACCTTTTTCCTTGTTCCTTGGGAGAAGAGACCAGCCCCCATCTCTCTGACCCTCCTGTCAGGCAGCTGCAGCCAGCAGTGAGGTCTCCCCTCTCCTTCTCTCCAGCCTGAGCAGCCCCAGCTCCCTGAGCTGCTCCTCACAAGGCTCGCTCTCCAGAACCTTCTCCAACCTCTGGACCTGCTGCAGCCCCTCCGTCCTTCCTGATTCCTTCCCTTCAGGCTGTTCCCCTTCCCACGGGACACAGTGGCCCCTCTGCTCCCCAGCCACCTTTGCAACCCAAAGCGTCACCGTGAGCAGCAGTGGCAGCCCCTTGATGTCGTCCTTGTACTGAGGTCCCAGCACCCGAGGTGCAGCCTCACCAGTACCCAGTACAGTGCGGCAATCCCTTCCCTCCTGCTGCTGGCCACACTAGGGCTGACACAAGCCACAGTGGGAGCTCTCAGCGCTGCACAGCAGCACCGGAGATGCAGGGCAGGGCTGGAGGGGAGTTGGGTCAGCGGGCTGGAGGTGCAGGGGTGCTGCCTGTCTCATCCTCTCCTCCCCTTCGTCCTCACAGTTTTCCTGCTGTGGTGGTGACGAGTACCGGGACTGGGAGGTCAACCAGTACCACTCCTGCAATGGCAGCGGGCCGCTGGCCTGCGGGGTGCCCTACACGTGCTGCGTCGGGACGGTAAGGGGCACCCGAGGCGCCTCTGTCCGGGCAGCAGCTCAGCAGAGCCAGTGCTGCGCCCGTTCCCAGGCTGCGGGGTCCCTCGCAGGGTGCGTGGGAGACGGCAGCAGCGTGAGGTGCTGGAGGCCTTGGGCGGCACCCGTGGGCTGGGCTGGAGCCCGGTCAGATCTGCTGGGCGAGCGCTCCGCAGCGCTGGGCTACGGGCTGCTGAGGGGCTCGTGGGACCGCTCTGCTCCCAGCTTCCCACTGGTGTGTGATGCCAGACGGGTTTGGGGGACCCCTCTGCTCTGCCCTGGATGTCTCCCCTGTGGGCGAGGATGTGTTTGGCAGCCCCAAGGGCACCGCTCTGCCTCTCGGCAGGACCAGGGCAGTCGGGGCTGTTTCACTCCGTGAGGTCCCAGCCAGCAGAGGCTGGCTGAGGTGTCACAGGATCATGGGGCGTCAGGGATCAGAAGGGACTTGGAAGGACCATGATCCCTAAACATGCCCTGTGGCTGCCCTTTGCTTCCCTCCAAGCTGAGTCCGTCCCCCAACCCTCCGTCCGCAGGTCCCTGGAGAAGTCATCAACACCCTGTGCGGCTACAGGACACTGGACAAAGAGGTGACGCCGGTTCTCCCTTCCAACGCGGAGATCTGCCGCTGCTTCCCCTGCCCACCTGAACCAGAGCAGCTGCTGCAGACAAACTCTTCCCCCCCGTGGCCGCACCTGGGTGCAAATTCACCCCGAGTGCTTCACGCTGCTGCTCGGGCTCGAGGAGCACAGCCAGTCTCGGGACAGGTCTCTGCCCTGGGGAGACCACAGCTGGAGTCTCGTGTCTGGTTCTTGGCCCCTCAGCTCCAGAGGGACAGGGAGCTGCTGGAGACAGCCCAGCACAGAGCCACAGGGATGCTGGAGGGAGGGGAGCATCTCCCTGCTGGGGAAAGGCTGAGGGAGCTGGGGCTCTGGAGCTGGGAAAGAGGAGCCTGAGGGGTGACCCCATGGATGTTGATCAATATGCTGAAGGGTGGGTGTCAGGAGGATGGAGCCAGGCTCTGCTCAGGGGCACCCAGTGACAGGTCAAGGGGCAGTGGGTGTGAGCTGGAGCAGAGGAGCTTCCACATCAGTGTGAGAAGGACCTTCTTCCCCATGAGGGTGCCAGAGCCCTGGCAGGGGCTGCCCAGGGGGGCTCTGGAGTCTCCTCTGGAGACATTTCAAACCCTCCTGGACTGTTCCTGTGTGACTGGATCCCGGGGATCCTGCTGTGGCCGGGGATGGGACTGGATGGGTCCCTTCCCATCCTGATGTTCTGTGAGTCTCTGATGATGGAGTCGTCTCTGCATGGCCTTTCTGGGCCAGCCCTGAGAAGTGCTGGTCCTGAGCTGGGTCTTGAGCCTTGGCCGCAGGGGAGAGGCTGCTCTGGAGGCTCTTGGGGGTGTCCGTGGGGCTGCATCGCAACGGAAAGCTGCAGCATCTCTGTGCATTTGGTCTGCAGCTCCCAGGGATGGGGCTTTGGCAGGAAAACCCCAGGGAAAGGTCACAGAGTCACAGGACATCAGGGGTTGGAAGGGACCTCAAGAGATCACCCGGTCCAAGCCCCTGCCAGAGCAGGACCCCCAGCCCCAGCCGCACGGGTGCAAGGCGAGCAGGCAGTTCCACTGCAGCTCCATTGATTCCCACTGCTGTGGCTCGGGAGGAGCAGGAGCACCCCCTCAGCCCCCCAGTGCAGACCGTGACGCTTCTCTTTGCTCCTCTCCCAGCGCCTGGAGCTGGTCGGCGTCATCCATGTGCGGGGCTGCATCCACGCCGTCGGCCTCTGGCTCAAAGACAACTTCGAGGCCACTTTGGGCATCGTTTGCTCCCTGCTCCTTCCACAGGTACTTGGAGGCTCTGGCTGCCCCCCCAGCTTTGGAGGGAAACTGTTTGAACAGTTTTGCTCTTAATTTGTGTTTGGGGCTTGTCCTCCCCCGTCTGAGGTCTGTGTCTCGGGCGGCAAGTGCCAAGGGGCTTTCTGGAGCCTCCCTGGCAGGACCAGCCGCTCCCAGCCGCTTTGACGAAACATTGGGGAGTTACCGTTGGCTTCGTCCTCCTGTTGACTGTCTGCAAGGACCCTGCAGAGATGTTGGTGCTGGGCTCTTCCCAGAGGTCGTTAGTGACAGGAGCAGAGGGAAGGGCTTCCAGCTTCGACAGGGGAGGGTTAGACTGGCCGTTGGGGAGAGTGGGCAGGGACTGGGCTGGGCTGCCCAGGGTGGGGGTTGAGTCCCCATCCCAGGCTGTGTTGAAAAGTCACTGAGATGTGGTGGTGGGGAGTCTGGTTTGGGGTGACCTTGTAGAGTCGGGTTGGAGGTTGGGCTTGATGATCCCCGGGGTCTTTTCCACCCGGAATGGTTCTGTGGGTCCTCTTGGGGGTCCCGAGCGAAGCCGTTTCTATCTCACTGGCAGCAGCGCGGGGTCTGCGGCTGGAGGCATCTGCTGGTCTTTGCCAGACGTGGGGCTCTAGCTCAAAGGGAGTGAAACGGGCTTGTGTGGGGCCTGCTTCTGCTTGGAGTGAAGGGTGGGGCAGTGGCCAAACAAAGCAGAACTCTGCTGTTCTGAGCTGCTTGTCAAAGGGTGGGCTTCCCTCTGGGGCTCTGGGGTGGCTCAGACAGAGAGCCAATGCGGGGTGCAGCGTGTGCCTGCTCCGTGTCTCTGAGGTCTCTCCACAGGCTGCAAGCGAGCGAGGGGCTCGTGCTCTGCCATGGCCAGGAGACACCACGGGCACCAGATGGGGCGAAGAAGGGCCACAATGGAGGGGGCCGCTTCCATCTGCCCCGCTGGGCGTCGAGAGCCCATTAGAGGAGCCACCCGGTGCGGTACCCATTAACCTGCCCGCGTGATGCTCTTAACTGGGAGGGATGAGGAGTGAAGGCAGGGAGGGCGCTGGGGGCTGCTGAGCCTTGATGAGCACCGAGTGCTTCAAGCAAGCGCCGTGCCTTTCCTGCCAGGAGCTGTCAGCCCCGAAAGAGCTTCCTCATCCCCAGCAGCTGCCAGCAGCAACTTGAAGCGGGAGCGCGTTGTCCCTGAGTTGCTGATCTGAGGGGAAGGGTTTGGCACCGCCGGCACGGGCAGGCGACGGCACCCTCAGCGCGGGGAAGAGTGAAGGTGTCGACCTGTCCCCCCCAGGCAGCCCCTTCCAGGGCTCTGGCACACTCACTGGGGAGAAGGTCCTTCTCATCCCTGTCTTGGGGATGACAAGTGCCAGTACGGATGCAAACTGCAGCAGCCCAGGCTGCCCGGGGGGGATGTGGAGTCTCCTTCTCTGGAGCCGTTTCAAACCCACCTGGACGTGTTCCTGTGCCACTGGATCCAGGGGATCCTGCTCTGGCAGGGGGATAGGACTGGATGGTCTCTCGAGTTCCCTTCCAATCCCTGATGTTCTGGGATTTTGGGACCGTGAGCATCATCCATAGACACACGGGCACCACTGAGGCAGCGGGGAAGCCCCCAGCCCCACGGGGAAGCCATGCACGTGCCCACGCACATTCCCATCTCGTCTAACAAACATGGGCGGGTGTCCTGGTGCCGCTTCCCGGGGGTCTGCGTGTTCTGCTGGTGCCCAGAGGTCTCTGGATGTACCCCAGTCAGGCTCCTGTGCCCCGGCGCAGACCCTCCAGCCGAGAGCTGCGGCAGCAGCAGCTGCCTGGAGACCCCCCGAGGCGGCTCCTGAGCCTCCTCAAACGCCGGCCCCGGAGGGAGAGGCAAGCTGCCAGCTCCGAGCGAGCCGCCCTCCCCTCGCTCGCCAGCGGTGCCCGTCGGAGAGGGGAGCCGAGCGAGAAAAGACCTTCGCGACGGCTCCATCCTCCTGCTGGACGCTCGTGTTCGCAGGCTCCTGCGCCATCGCCCCTTCCTGCCGCAGCGCGATGCAGCCAGCGCCGGCGTGAGGAGCCTCCCGGCTCCCGGCAGGCGTCGGCGCCCTCGGTGCCGGGGATATTGGACGCATCTGTCTTCCTGACAGCTCCTTCTGTTCTCATTAAGGCGGAGGGGCTGTTCTGGGCCGGGCTGCGGTGCGAGTCGGTCCATAACTCAGCGGCGAGCGGAGGCTGCGGCTGCTGACGCGGGACTCGGGGGGCTTTGGCTCTGTTCAAGAAGCCCCCGGTCTCACCGGGGCGCTGCGTCACCGGCGGGGGGAGAGGGGCGGGCGGGACGGTGCCCCCGAACCTGCCTGGCTCTGCAGAGCTGGGTCCGAACGCACCGATCCCGTCGCCAGCACGAATCTCTCCCGAGGCGCCGCTCGCGTTAGGGAGCCCCACGGGACCGGCGGCCCCGGAGCCCGTCGCCTCTGAGGGGCTTTCTTGCGCCGCCCTCGCTCGGCACCGGCACCGGGGAGCAGGGCTGGAGGGGAGCAGGGCTGGAGCCTGACGTGCCCAGGCTCGGCTGCTTTTGGCCGCCCCAAGAGGCTCTGCTGGCGAACATGGGGCAGCACAAGCTCGCCGGGTCCGCGCGGGAGCTCGGGGCTCTCCCATGGAGGCGCAGGGCCATCCTCCTGCATGCCTGGAGCTTCCCGCAGCCTTTGGGGAGCAGGGAAAGGACAGGTGGGGGGCAGGAGAGCACAGACGTGGCCCCGGGGCTTCCGTGATGACTCTCTTGTTTTCTCTTTGCTGACAGCAAGCTCTGACCCCGGTGGGTCCTGCATCAGATCTTGGGGGGCACCTCACGTGTTCTGACCAGCTGGAGGGTGTCGTCCCCCTGCACGGACCGGACCTGACCTGGGCAGTGTTTGGGCGGGAGCTGGTGATCAGTCCTGTTGCCAGCAGCCACGAGAGATGTCAGGGGAGCAGATGCTCTTTGGGGATCAGTGGGACCCCCTCGAAACGCGGGCACAGGGCAGGCTCATCCAGAGACTCCAAGGGGGACCTGCTGTGCTGGGGGAGCAGCTCAAGGCTCAGCGTCGTCTGCTTCTCCTGTCAGTGCCGTGTGGAGTCGGGGGGTCCCCTCGGGCTCCAGCCCCAAGTGAATTAGGGAAGGACAAGAGACGCTGAGCAGCCTCGGGGCGGCCCCTGCGCCAGGCGAGCGCTGCGCCTGCAGGGCCCGGGCTGCCTCTCCATCCTTTTGCCGTCAGGCAGATTAACCGGCCCCGGTGACGGCTGCCTTCCCTCTTTGCTTCCGGCTCGCTGGGCAACACTGATCCGATTTGGTTTCCCCGGGGGCCCTTTGCCTCCGTTTTCTGCAGCCTCCCCGGGGTCAGAGCTTCTCCCTTCCTGCTGCAGGAAAAACCACTCCCTCGTCCGAATCTTCCACAGCCCCTTCTGCTCTTGCCCCCATTTCTCTTAATGTTCCCCCTTCTCAGGGATCGATTATGACCCCCAGCCCCCTCAGCCTCTCCTCAGCAGGGAGATGCTCCCCTCCCTCCATCATCCCTGTGGCTCCGCACTGGCCTCTCTCCAACAGCTCCATGTCCTTGTGGCACCGAGGGGCCCACAAGTGGCCACGAGATTCCAGCTGTGGTCCCAGCAGGGCAGAGCAGAGGGGCAGCAGAACCTCTCTCGATCTACTAACCACCCCCTTTCTGACCCACCCATCCTGGATGCCACTGGCATTCTTGGCCACCAGGGCCCGCTGCTGGCTCCTGGCCACCCTGCTGGCCGCCAGCAGCCCCAGGTCCCTCTCTCACCTGCAGAAGACCCTCAGGAAGGACTTTCCTTTCTGCAGGGGCACTGACACCCCTGTTCCACAGGTGATCGGCCTCGTGATGGCCGGGCTGTACTGGCAGGAGCTCGAGGAGATCCACTCCCGGCTGGACAGCGTCGACTTCAGGCTCCTGGACACGCGGAACCTCAGCTTCGGGGCGGTGGACCTGAGCGGCGCCGGGTGGTGCTGGTGCCTGCCCAGGGAAGGGGGCTACGTCCCCGTCAATGCTGAGGAGGAGGAGGAGGAGGAGGGAGGCTCCGTTTGCCACAGCCAGGTGTGAGATCTGGGAGCGGGTGTCTGGCGGGGTCGCTGGGTGCTGGCTGTGGAAACGACGTGATCCACGTTCTCGGGGTCAGGAGAGACCCTGGGGGCAGCTCTGCGCTAACACTGGAAGGTCCCGAGGCTCTCGGGGCGCTGCGGGGTCCTGCTGCTCCCTGGGTGTTCTCAAGCACCGCCGGCGGGTCTCCCCGCTGGGCTTTGGGGTGAGGTTGGGGTTCAGGCAATAAAGGGGGCTTGTGTCTCGCCAGGTCCGTCCCGCTCGCCGCCTGGGTCCGCGGTGGTGGGAGCTGGCACCATCCCCGCTGCGCTCGGGGCTGCCCGCCCGGCTCAGGGCTCGGGAGCTGCATCCCGCCCCGGCGCTGCGGTGCCTCAGGGGCTCTCCGAGGGGAACCTCGGGCTGACGATCTGCAGACCCACGAGTGCCTCTAGAGCCCCCCGGGCTGCGCCGGTGCAGGGCCAGCAGCCGCCTCCCGATGGCCAAGCTGCCCCCCGCCCCGAGGCAGATGCAGAGGGTGGGGAGCGAGGGGCAGGGACTGGATGTGCTGGAGCCCCGCGGGTACCCCGGGGCGGCCCTGACGGCTGCACCGGCCGAAGCGCAAACCAGTAAGTAACTGGGTCTGGTTCCCAACCGAGCGACGAGCCGGCGGCGCCGCTCGGCCGGGAAGGGCTGCGCTGGTCAGCGGAGGGTTGGTTCACGGGGCGTCGTCGGCTGGGTCGGGTCGTGCGGGTGCCCAGGGAAGAGGAGGTGCGTGAGCACCGGGCTCTGTCTCCCTCTTCTGACTGTTCCCGGGTTTTATCTGCGAACTAAACCCATCGCAGGGCTGGGAACAGTCACAGAGCGTCAGGGGTTGGAAGGGACCTCGAGAGATCACCCAGTCCCACCCCTGGCCAGAGCAGGGTCCCCTGGATCCAGTCGCACGGGAACACGTCGCTGCTGCCCTCGGAGCTGCCTGTGGCAGGACCTGGCTGGCGAAGCGGGAGCAGGGATAAGGCACTGGACAGGCTCTGCGATGCTTCTGCCCAGCGTCGGGCTTGTGCCGTCGAACAGTCTCCCCGGCAGTGAGAGAAAAGCCCTGGTCCTGGGTGACCTTACAGGGCCCAGCCCGCTTGCCCAGCCCTCGCTCTGCTGCCCAGCGACGGGGCCGGCCGTGACGAGGTGCCGGGAGCCGCTTCGACGTGGCTCTGTCGATGCCCTGCCCGGAGCAGGAGGCAGCCAGGCGTCAAACAGGGGCAGGCAGCTGGGGGGGCCGCGGGCCACCTCATGCGGCTGGGGGCTCGGCGACCATGGAGCCCGACTTACACAACTGGCCCACAGCAAGCGCAGCGTGGGGACCGTGGTTGCTGTCCCGCCATCTCCAGAGGGGTTTGGAGATTGCTCACTGGTGGTGAAGGGGAGATGGAGGGGTGACCCCATGGATGGTGATCAAGATGTGAAGGGGGGTGTGAGGAGGATGGAGCCAGGCTTTACTCAGGGGTACCCAGTGACAGGACAAGGGGCAGTGGGTGTGAGCTGGAGCAGAGGAGGTTCCCCCTCAGTGTGAGAAGGACCTTGTTCCCAGTGAGGGTGCCAGAGGCCTGGCAGGGGCTGCCCAGGGGGGTTGTGGAGTCTCCTTCTCTGGAGACATTTCAAACCCTCCTGGGCTGTTCCTGTGCGATGGGATCTAGGGGATCCTGCTGGGGCAGAGGGATCTGATGGTCTCTCGAGTTCCCTTCCAGTCCCTAACGGCTGAATCTAGGGGGTCCTGTTGTGGCTGGGGGGTTGGACTGGATGGTCTGTCGAGGGCCCTTCCCAAGCCCTGATGCTCTGGGATTCAGTGACTCCAGCCACAGAGGGAACTGTTTTCTAGCCTCGTATCAGTTGCCCCTCCCAGACTCTTAGTGGCCGACCGAAAACGGCTGTGAAGACAAGACCCCGATGCCTCCTGAGGACACGGACCCTGCCAGCCTGGGGCGGGCAGCCCGAGTCTCCCTGCGTCCTCACGGCCCCTGGCTGGACACGGCCGCAGCACGAGGCCGGACCTCTGCTGGCTGGAGCACCCCCTTCTCTCTGGGGCCGCGCTGGCCCCGTGACGCCCTTCTGCTCCCAAGGTCGATCCTTTCCCCCCGGGAGCCACAGCGCGTGGGGCCAGTGGGCGTCGATGCCGCAGTGGCAGCAGCAGCTCCAGCGCAGGACCCGCTGGGCTCCCGCACCGCCAGCGCCCGCGACTCTCCCTGTGGCCCCGTCCGCCGGTTCCTGAGCTGTTCTCGGGGAGCTGGAGGTGAGTCTGTCGACCGTAAACTTGGGTGGTGGAAGCGGGAGCGGGTAGAGCTGGCGAAGGGGACAGTCCCCTTCCCCGAGGCTTCTTGCTGCCGGGGCCCTCGGTCGCGTTTCCCGGCGGCTCTAGGCTGCATCTGGTGCCTGCACTCCAGGGTCTGGGGGGAGAGGGCTTCCACGGTGAAAACACTGGAGGGAAAGTCTGTCCCGGACTGTGCGGCCGACAAACCATCGTCAGGGTCTTCCCTCCGTGGGGGAGGTCTGCCAGGAGGTGGGCTGTCCCAAGGGGGTCGTCCCAGCGGGGCTGCGGCAGAGCTCTCGCCAGCCAGGCTGCAGGTGGCCCCAAAAGCCCTGTCTCTTGCCCAAACGGGGCCAGCTGAAGGGCTGTCTCTTCCCGCCCATCGTGTGGGCCCCTGGATCTCACACCAGAGCTCGTCCGTTGGGCAGTCCTGGGTCACTCTGAGGCTGAACCTGTCTGCCTGCAGCTGGGTGGGTGTCTCGCTGCTTCTCCTGCCAGCACCAGCTCCCCAGGCTCCTCAGAATTAGCCCCCCAATGTTCCCAGGAAGCCAAGGCTTGGATTGACGCCCTACCATTCGCCCAGGCTCGGGGCACAGAAGTGTTTTCCCCTTGAGTCCTGAGGTCTTCTTCCCCAGAGCAGAGGCGCAGCGGGGTGGCAGCGGCAGGGGTGTGAGCTGGTGGCCCGGCGGATGCCGGAGGCGGCCTCTCCGACCGCTCTCAAAGTGACTTTGGGCGGCATCGACCGGCTGCCACGAGCAGTCACTGTTCTCCCGCCCAAGTGGAGTGTGAAAGGCAGCCGCTGGAGGTCAGATGAGGAGGAGGGTCGTTGGCATCCCGGGCACCAGCCGGAGACGCTGGGACGGGCGGCAGAGCAGCGGGTCGGGGCGAAGGTGTCTGGGAGCAGCAGTGTGCAGGGGGCATAGAACCCGTGCTCGGGGCTGGGGAGAGCAGGCTCCTTTCACCTGAGCAGGTCCCCCCAAAATTAACCGGCCCCACAGGCTGACGCTGTGCCCATCGTGGTGCCAGCAAATCCCTGCAGTAATCCCTTTGGCTCCACTGGCAGCTTCCCTGGAGCAGCAGGAACGAGAGGCTGGAGACGTAACCCCGGTAAATTTTATCTGGATTGTCTTAAATGTGGGGAGAGCAGAGGTGGAGGGTGGGCAGGGCTGGCACGCAGCGCGGCAGGGCTGGCACGGAGCGCGGCAGGGCTGGCACAGGGCTCGGCAGGGCTGAGGGCTCAGCAGGGGGAGACGCGGGCACTTGCAGGGGGCACAGAGGGCTCCCTGGAGCACCCGCAGGGAAGCTCCCAGCTCCTCGGTGCATCCCTGCCCTGGCTGGGAAGGACCCTGTGGGTTCACCGGGCTGTCCGCAGAGGATTCCCAAGTGGGGGGCGCCTGGCAGGGCCCGGCACCCTTCAACATCTCCCTCTTCTCTCCTCCCTGCGGCTCAGCTCTCTCCAAGCGGCAGGACCATGCTGGAGGATGAGGAAGGGATGAGTGAGAGGGGGCTCAGCAGCTCCAGGAGGAGATACGACGATGAGGAAGGTGAGGGAAACCCAAGGATGCCCCAAACGGAGGCAGGGTCTTCCCTGCCTGCGGGTCCATCCAGCCTCCCAGCGCCCGGCTCAGCCCATCCCGTGAGGGCTTCAAACCCGCGGGAAAAGGCCCAGGTTTGCCCTCTCCAAGCTCCTTGCACCCCCTCCCCAGATTACCACTCCATCTACATCGGGGTGCCGGTGCCGCGGGGGTACCGGAGGAAACGGCGCCGGAGACGATCGGCCTCCAGCCGGGACAGGACCAGCGAGAGCGAGCGGCACTACGAGCGCCAGGACCGCTCTGACACCGACGACGGTGGCCACGGCTGCTATGAGAGTGGCAACGACAACGCCAGCAGGACCAGTGAGTCAGCCTCTCCTTCTCTGGAGACGTTTCAAACCCGCCCGGTCGTGTTCCTGGATCTAGGGGACCCTGCCCTGGCAGGGGGATGGCGCTGAGTGGTTTCTCGAGGTCCCTTCCCATGCTCTGTGACTCTGTGATCCTCGGGCTGCTTGAACGAGCAGGAGGGGGCCTGCGGGCTCGTTTGACGCAGGACGAAGTCGCCCCTTGCACCGCACCGCTCGGTCTGGCGTCGCCCTCTGGCGCTGCTTTTCCCGAGGTCCTGTCCCACCCCGTGGATGTGACACGGGGCTTGGGGTGGCGGTGGCCCGGAAGCCTTGCCCGTGGGAGGTTGCCAGCGAGGAGCCCGGGCTGTGCGGGGTCCCGGGGGCGCGGACGTGCCCCGGGCATCGCGCCTCGTTCCCGACAGGCGGCTGCCCGAGGCTTTGCCCGGTCTCGCTAAATCTCCTTAGCAGAGATTAACGTGTCGCCCAGCAGAGCAGCCGCTCGATCTCTCGGGGGCTTTTTCCACACCCCCCCCCCCCCCCCCCCCTCCCCCCGNGGCAGGCGGGGGCTCGGAGCCGCTGTTCCCCGCGCAGGGAGAGGCTTCTCCTCCGCAGCGGGACTTGCTCCCGGCTCCTTCGCACGAGAGCGGGACCACATCGCCTGCTCCCCGCAGGCAGCAAACGCCGCCGGGGTGCAGCGCTGCGCTGGGGGGGCGAACCCCCAAAAATCCTCAGTGTCGCAGCGGCCCCGCTTTTCCCCAAGGAGCCTCCTCATCTAGGTGGTGGTTAGGCTGGGTTAACCCCAACCCTAAGGGGGAAAACCCCGAAAACCTCAGCTCTGAGCTTCGAGGCTGCTTCCCCGCCTCGCTCCGCAGAAGCACCCCCAGCCTTCGGCTCCTGCTTCGGGTCCCAGCCCTCCCACCGCCGGGGCCACTCCATCCCCGCGCCCAGCGCTCACCTCTCCTGCAGGTCCCGTTTGATTTGGTAACTTCCCGTCATGGGAGCCAACGGGAGAGGAAAGTGCTTTATGTTCCCCGTAATCTGCTCCTTAAGCCCCGGGAGTTTAACAAGCCTGAGTGGATAAAGGAGGAACTTTGGGGGGTTTGGTGTTTTGGGTCGGGGCTGGCTTTTTCGGTCCCGTGCAGCGAAGCTCTGGTTTAGCTGGGCGAGGAATGGGCGAGCACACGGGAGTGGGTCCAGGTAGGTCGCTGTCATCGCGCTTCCACGTCCGCAGAGGGCGAGCGGGAAGGGAGCGGGAGGAAGACCCCGGGTTTTAACCATTTCTAGCAAATTCTGCGTGTTCCTTCCCTGCCAAAGCGACCCGGGAGCCTGCGCGGGGTCGGGCTGAGCTCACCGAGCTCAGGAACTCGCCCCGAAGCTGTTCGGGGAGGGAGGAGGGGATCAGCTTCCACTGCTCCCCACAGGACATTGGGAAAGAGAGACGGACCTCGGGGTGTCGTGGATAGGAGTGACCCTGTGGGATGTTCGCCCCGCTCTCTTTTGCTGGGGGGAGAGGATCCTTCTGAGCCACGAGATCCCGGGGAAAGGCTGTCGCGCGTCCCAGAGGCTCTCGGCAGCGGGTGGTTAACGAGCCAGAGCCCTAAAGAAGGTTCAGCCCTCGCGAACCCCGTCGGCACCGCGTCCTCCTGCCTCCCGTTCCGCCCGCTTCTTTCTCGCACCCAAAGCCAGAAGCCGGGTTTGAGGTTTCGGATCGAACCTGGGGTGTGAAGGGCTCGGGGCGCCTCGAACCCCTCGAGGGGTGGGCTGCTCCCCCCTCATCTCCCGCCAGCACCAACCCCTGCCACTTGCTGATTACTTCCAGCGAACCCACTTCTCCCCGCTGCTCCTGCCCGTCTGCAGAGGGGTTGGCAGGGAACTCGAGGCTGGGGCTGCCGAGCAGGAGGGTCGGGTGAGGGGGGACCGAGGGAGCTGCTGCTCTCGCACCGGTGCCACCCTCCCGGGCGAAGGGCTCTTGGGCTTCGAGAGCCCGAGGCCCCCAGGCGCGCACCCGGCGCTGACGTTAACGCGGACAACCCGAGCAGCGCAGCCGGCGGAGGTGGGAGGACTGACAGCGGGGCTGGGGTCCTGCGGCGGCGCCTGAGGCGCTCGAGCGGCTGAGGGGGCTCAGCCAGAGCGCAGCGGACAGCCGCTTCCCCGACGGCCGCCCCCGCGAGGGCTGCGTCCACGCTTTTGGGGGAACAGGGCGACAGCACGGAAACTGATCTCCCTGCTTTTTGGGGCGCCCTGATCACAGAGCGTTGAGGATAGGAAGGGACCTTAAAGGATCATCCAGTCCAATGCCCCCACTAGAGCAGGATCCCCTGGATCCAGTCACACAGGAACATAGGCAGGAGGGTCTGAAATGTCTCTGGAGAAGGAGACTCCACAACCCCCTGGGCAGCCCCTGCCAGGGCTCACCATGAACAAGGTCCTTCTCACACTGAGGGGGAACCTCCTCTGCTCCAGCTCACACCTGCTGCCCCTTGTCCTGTCACTGGGTGTCCCTGAGCAGAGCCTGGCTCCATCCTCCTGACACCCACCCTTCACATCTTGATCACCATCCATGGGGTCCCCCCTCAGGCTCCTTTTTCCCAGCTCCCTCAGCCTCTCCTCAGCAGGGAGATGCTCCCCTCCCTCCGTCACCCCCGTGGCTCTGGCTGGGCTCTCTGCAGCAGCTCCCTGTCCCTCTGGAGCTGAGGGCTCCAGAACTAGATGCAATTACCCAACTCTGTTATCCTCAGGTTTGAGAGCAGGAGGATTCTGCCGGCCAAGACATTTTCCAGGCTGGATCCTCTCCTGCTCTTTGAGGAGAGGGCCAAGACCCAACAGCCACTAAAATTACCCCGTTTTCACAGAGGCTGCTGTAGGGCTGGTTTCCACCTCTGGTTTGAAGAGCAGGGTAGTGGTTGCAGCTGTGACACCTCCAGGTCCAGGTGTCTGATTCCTCTCTGCGACCAAAACCCAGTGGTTTTGCTGGAAAAGCCTGTGGAGGTGGAGAGGGTCAGAGGGAAATCCAGGCTGAGGGTTCTCTGGGGACAAAGGGGCAGGTCTGTTCCCTTCCCATGGTCGTGGGGAGGGCACCAGCACTGAGAAGCCCATTCCAGCCTCCGTAGTAGGAAAGACACGGAAAGGCCCACGGAAAAGGGGGCACATGATGCTCCTAGGAGGGGACCTGGGCTGTGCAGGCTGTAGGGGTGCATAGGGACCTAATGGCTGCTACCAGCCTCTGCTCATCCCTTCCATCCTTCTCCTGCTCTCCAGCTCCCTGTGTCCTTGCACAGGGCTTTGGGGACAGGATTCCTTCAGAGCCCCCCTGCTCCTCAAGGAAGTCTCCCCTTTTTACCCCAGAGCACCAAGGAGCCCAACAGACCCCCCTCTGGGGCTTCTCAGACGGGAACGATGTGGGGCCGTCTTGCCCCGGGCTGAGGGTAACCCCCTACCTCTAATCCTGACCCCCCAGTGTCGCCGGCCGCCGAGCGCCTCCGCTACATCCTGGGGGAGGACGATGAGCCTCCCAACCCCACGCTGTTCACCGAGATGGACACCCTGCAGCACGACGGCGACGAGATGGAGTGGAAGGAGTCGGCCAGGTGAGGAGGAGGAACGGGGCCCGGGAGGAGGCATCAGCCCCAACGGGGCTTGGCAAGTCCCTTGGGGAAGTCACCACGAGTTGCCCAGAGTAGCTGCACAAAGGGGGGACTTGTGGGGCTCTTCGCACGGTGGTCACAGCCTGCGGAGCAGGAGGACAGGAGGGGAGGGAGATTGAATGGACCAGAACAGGGCAGGGCAGAGCCTGGCTTCTGGATAAGAGCAACCCTGGGGGCCAGGACAGGGTGGGGACTGACCGGCTGGAGAGCACTGCAGGAGAAAGGGGCCTGGGGGTGCTGGTGGCCAGCAGGATGGCCAGGAGCCAGAAGTGGGCCCTGGTGGCCAAGAAGGCTGATGGCATCGTGGGGCGAATCAGGAGGGGGGTGGTTAGTAGGTGCAGGGGGTTCTCCTCACCCTCTGCTCTGCCCTGGGGAGACCACAGCTGGAATCTTGTGCCCAGCCCTGGCAGACTCAGAGCTGCTGCAGAGAGCCCAGCGCAGAGCCACGGGGGTGATGGAGGGAGAGGAGCATCTCCCTGCTGGGGAGAGGCTGAGGGAGCTGGGAAGAGAGGGGTGACCCCGTGGACGTTGGCCAATGTGTTGCTACTCAGCCTCTTTGGCCATGGGAGGGCCACCTGCCCTGCCCGGGGCCAGGACCCTGCTCTCTGGAAGCCACCAGCCTCTGGTCCCAGACCTGTTTGGAAGCCTTTGCTTTGCAAACTGAGGGAAGGGGGGTGGAAGGGTTGGTTTCCAAGAGCTTCCCAAGCCCTCTGGTCTCCCACCTGGGAACGAAGCACTCGGGCTGAAGGGTGGGCTTAGGCGTTGGCTGTGCCCAGGGCTTCTGCTTGCCCGCGGCTTGGCTGAGGCAGGGTGGGCTCCACGGGAAAGCCTCCAGGAGGGGAAGGTGGAGGTCACGGGGTTGGGTTCAGCCCACAAGCTGCTCCACCCCATGACCATGCGGGAGCTCTGGGAACGATGGTGACTGATGTCCCCGCTCACGCAGCCACAGACCCGCAGGACTGCCCGGGCTAGGAAAGCCCTTCAGGCTCATCCAGTCCAGCCCTGACCCCAGCTGCCCCCGCCCACCGCAGCTCCCTCAGCTGCTCCTCACACTTTGTTCTCCAGACCCTTCCCCAGCTCCGTTGCCCTTCCCTGGTCCAACTCCAGCCCCTCAATGTCCTTCTTGTGCTGAGGTGCCCAAAGCTGCCCTCAGCACTCAAGGTGGGGTCTCACCAGTGCCCAGAACAGGGGCCCTGGTCCTGGTGGCCACCGCAGCGCTGACCCAAGCCAGGATGCCACTGGCCTTCCTGGCCCCCTGGGCACGCCGCTCCCGCCCAGCACTTTGAAGGGCAGATGAGCCTGGGCGGGCAAAGCCACCTGCAGAAGCCAACACCCCAGGAGAGAGCAGGCCCCTTGCCCTCCCCTTGCCCTCCCCTTGCCTTCCCCTTGCCCTCCCCTTGCCCTCCCCTTGCCCTCCCCTTGCCCTCCCCTTGCCTTCCCCTTGCCTTCCCCTTGCCCCCCAGGCCCATAGCTGCTGCTCTCGTTCCAGGTGGATAAAGTTTGAGGAGAAGGTGGAGGAGGGTGGGGAGCGCTGGAGCAAGCCCCACGTGTCCACGCTGTCCTTGCACAGCCTCTTCGAGCTGCGGACATGCCTGCACACGGGGACGGTGCTCCTGGACCTGGATGGCTACTCCTTGCCCCAAATCATAGGTAGGAACTGGCACAGCTGGTGGCTTTGGGCCCNCCTTGCCTTCCCCTTGCCCCCCAGGCCCATAGCTGCTGCTCTCGTTCCAGGTGGATAAAGTTTGAGGAGAAGGTGGAGGAGGGTGGGGAGCGCTGGAGCAAGCCCCACGTGTCCACGCTGTCCTTGCACAGCCTCTTCGAGCTGCGGACATGCCTGCACACGGGGACGGTGCTCCTGGACCTGGATGGCTACTCCTTGCCCCAAATCATAGGTAGGAACTGGCACAGCTGGTGGCTTTGGGCCCGGGCTCCGGGCAGGGACAGCTGCTTTCCCTTCCAAACTGACCCGTGGCAAGAGAGGGGCTGGGAGCCGGGCTTGGCTCAGTGAGCTGGGCTGTCGTGAGCCCCTAGAGAGGGTCTGCAGGGGCGCCCCCACAAACCCCCTGCCCTGGTGCCTGCAGACGACGTCATTGAGAAGCAGATCGAGGACGGGCTGCTGAAGCCGGAGCTGCGCGAGAAGATCAGCTACGTGCTCCTCAGGAAGCACCGGCACCAGACCAAGAAGCCGATCCACCGGTCCCTGGCTGACATCGGCAAGTCCGTCTCCTCCAACACGGGTGAGTCCTTGGGCTCCAACCCACACCCACTCGTGGCTCTGAGTCTTGGGTGACCTCAGGGCAAAGAAAAGGGGGGAAGCCCAACTGCTGGGGTGTCGACGCCTGAAGAGCTAAGAGCTGAGGCTGACGGCTGGATGGTGCCTGGAGCAGCATCACGGTACAGGAGACAGGCTGCTTGCAGAGGCTCTGAGAGGGAGCTAGAGCTACCCTGGAGGGAGCTAGGGCTGTCTTAGAGGGAGCTGGAGCTGTCTCAGAGGGAGCTGGAGCTGTCTCAGAGGGAGCTGGAGCTGTCTCAGAGGGAGCCGGAGCTGTCTCAGAGGGAGCCGGAGCTGACTCAGAGGGAGC
>VXBP01003987.1:1866-12719 GCA_013400115.1 Rhinopomastus cyanomelas
CAACCTTATCATTACTGTGATACTGTGATACTGTGACCTCAAAAGATCATCTAGTCCAATTCCCCTGCCAGAGCAGGATCATCTAGATCAAGTCACATAGGAACATGTCCAGGTGGGTTTTAAACATTTACAGAGAAGATGGCTCCACAACCAACCTGAGCAGCCTGTTCCAGTGCTCTGTCACCCTCACCAGCAAGAAGTTCCTTCTCATATTGATGTGGAACCCCCTATGTTCCACCTTACAACCATTGCCTCTTGTCCTATCATTAGATGCCACTCAGCAGAGTCTGGTTCCACCCTCCTAACACCAACTCTTTCCATATTTATTAACATTAATGAGGTCACCCCTCAGTCTCCTTTTTTTCCAAGCTAAAGAGACCCAGCTCCCTCAGCCTTTCCTTATAAGCAAGGTGTTCCACTCCCTTCATCACCTTTGTGGCTCTGCGCTGGACTCCCTCAGCTGTTCTGTGTCCTTCTTGAACTGAGAGGCCTAGAACTGGACACAGTATTCCACATGTGGTCTCACTAGGGTAGAGTAGAGGAGGAGGAGGAGTACTTCTCTCTATCTACTAGCCACAGCCCTTCTAATCCACCCTAGGATGCCACTGGTCTTCTTGGACACAAGGGCACACTGCTGGCTCATGGTCATCCTGCTGTCCACCAAGACTCTCAAGGTCCTTTCTCCTACACTGCTCTCCAACAGGTCGTACATTACATTATTTTCCAGTGGGAATGAACATGGAAAATAAGCTGTTTTTGCAGCAACCTGTTAAACACTGAACATTGTTGCTTGACAGTCTTCCCCAGACTGAACAGCACCAGTTCTGCTCATCTTTCATTCTGTGTCATTAGCACAACAACTCTAATCTCACTGCTCTCGCCTAGGCTTTCTCTAGTTGGCCCGAATGTTGTTGACATGTGGTGTTCACAAAACTCCAGACTGATGTCTCACTGCCACATGGATGATTACTGTCCTCCTGTATGCACCTTTGCTCTACGAAAATGAGTATCTTTACTCAATTAAAGTCAGTTTCTCACCCACTGTAATTTGCAGAACTTCTCCTGCATCACTGTTTTCATCCACCTTTAGCTTCATAAAGGAGTCTCTCCACTTATGAGTGATATCTACAACCTTTGCTGCACTGTAATGTGACCATCTCCTTACAACGTTCTCAGATGAACAGGACTTTTATCCATCAGTGAGCCTGGCCAGTGCACTTGGTGGTACCCACAAACTATCTAAGCAGGTTGCCTATTCCATCATTTAGGCTTTCGGTGAAATTAATAATAGACCGGCAAATAAAAGCAAAGAACTTCTTTCTAGGATACAGTCTAAACCTCCTCTGATGCAACTTGAGGCCATTTCCCCTTTGCCTATCACTAGTAATTTGGGAGAAGAGACCAGCAGCAGCCTCGCTACAACCTCCTTTTAGGTAGTTGTAGAGAGCAAGGTCTCCTCTCAGCCTCCTCTTCTCTAGACTAAATAACTTCAGTTCCTTCAGCCGCTCCTCACAGGGTCTGTTTTCCAGACCTCTCACCAGCCACCTTGCCCTTCTCTGGACCTGCTCCAGCACCTTTTGTTCCTTCTGTTGTTTGCTGTAGGCTGTAAAGTCCTTTGAGTGTGTCTTTTGGTTGGTGGTGTTGCCTCACCTAGTCTACCAGAAAGTCCTTATTCCCTGCCATAACACTTCCAAAAGACAAACTACACACCCAAATAAAGTGTTTGCACTAAAACCAAACGAGAACCCAGCAGAAAAATGTGTCGATGGAGGGAGCTTTTGTTCTATTTTGTATTAGATAAGATACTACAGTATAAATACCTGTCCTGCAAAGAAGGGTAAGTTCTTGGCAAGGATTTGTTTTAACTTGGACTTATAACTGAAACTCTACCTGTGGTTTGCACTCAACCTGTTCCTGTGGGGAAAAGCCAGTGTTGCCTCGGGTGGAAATCTGTTCAAGAGTAAAGAATCCTGCATATCCACATAAACAGAATGATACCTTGAGCTAGTTTTGCAGCCAAGGCAGTCAGTCAATGCAGACAGTAGGGCCTGATCAGTGATTCAGCCACCCATGCACTAGCTGCCTACACTGGGGTGAGCAGAATTACTCTCTGGGCTCATACCAGCTCTCCGGATGCGCCTCGAAGCAGTGCCAATTGAGACGACCCACGGTATGTTTCCTTTGCCTCTCCCCAGGATGCCTCATACAGCGGGACGTTAGTGCACCACACTGCTCCACGCAGCCCTATAAAGGTACAGGCTCCCCACTCTTCCTTTAGACTGAAGGATCCAAGCTGGGCTAGCTGATCCAGAACAAAAACTCTGGCTTGGGTAGCCCTTCTTTAGCATATGTCACACTCCTACACTGACTCACGGATAGATAGCAAGAGTTGATGCAGTGGCGACCCTGATGGCCAGCCGTCTCTACTGCCTGCAGCTGTCCCTCTCGAGTAAAGCCTGAATGACGGCTGCTTCAAGACTCTTAATCCAGCAGTTTACCCAGAAGCTTCCTTTCATTTTTTTGGTGCATCTCTTTGGATCCCATCCTGCTGTGCACTGGTCTTACTTCACTACTCAGTGGGAACAACTGCACAGAGAAACCTTCTGTATATCATGAATCAGCAAAAATGATCGAAGGTAACAGGACTGATTGTCTGAGGCACACGGCAAACCTACGGAGCCTTCTCTCGCTATATAGCAAGCTTCACAAAGCCTCTGGTTTTGTTAGCATGTGAACTCATGACATTGAACTTTGAGGAGCCCGGCATTTCAGTCTCAGTTTATTGATCAATTCATCTAAATGCCTTACTTGTTTGTGGGCTCAAAACCTGCAGTTTCTGAGGCTTGACCTGTCTTCTCTGGCAAAAGCAAGTTCTGTGGTTTTAACAGAGGCATCACCAGTGGTAGCCTTTGGACTGATATCAGCAAGCAGTCGTGAACCCTGTGATTCCATTAATTGTATGTTTGCAGTGTAAAGGAATGATTGCCTGTGCGAAATGACTGGAATGGCCCACAGTCTCTGAGCAAAGTGTGGGCTAAGCTCTTCAGGGCGCTTGTAACGAAGGCGCAGATCCATGAAGGCATTTCACTGCCGAGTCCTATTGAAATTACTGGGAGGGCCAAGCAGAGTCCTTTTGTGGATGTTGGCCAATGAGCCTGACCTCCAGTCCAGCTACCAAGAGCTAGAGGCAATGGCAAACCTCCTGTGAAGATCAGTGGAACAGGCCTCAAGAGACAATTTAACACTAACATCTATTGCTAAGGCATCATCCTAAGGTGAAACAAATTGTGCCAGGCCTGCAGAAGTCAGTGGACCTTGAATTATTAAACTAGCAGGGAACTGTCCCACTTCTCCCATTGTTCTGTCAGATGACTCTCCAGTTTCTACTAGGAGGCTGCTGGCAGAGACCACAGTGGTGCCCTGTTGGAATAGGGGCAGAGCCTGGTGAAACAATGTTTGTGCACCTTGCCCATCAAACCTCTTCATGGAAGCTCTTCAGGGACAAAGACAGAGAGGTCCAAAGTACCCTTGTGTTTGTCTAAGTCTTCAGGACGTTGGAATATTCCCACAGGCACTCTGCAAAAGTGGGTCAGTGACTGAGAATCCGAATGCAGCTGAAAGACAGCGCTGGGCTACAGCATGCCTCCCCACCAGCTTCCCCGCGGAACACGGGGCAATCGGCTTTTTAGGATTTGACTTGCTGTGAATGTCAAGCGTTCCCCCGACGTGCTGAAGTGTGTCAAAGACTGGGGCTTTTAATATTTAAGCCAAACCCCAATAATCTGTTGACCTGTCAAATAGGATATTCCCAGTGTTCAATAATAATTTTTTAAATCCTGTAAAAGTCAGTTTAGAAAATATTCCTATCAAACAGTCACTGGTGGCTGCTTTAAACCCTTAATGCCTATGTGGAAGAGAGTGGAGATAAGAACAAAGCCAACATATCCTTTCAGCGCTGTGATCAAAGAACACATGAGATACTTCAACTGCTGTTGCTGTCAAAATGCTGTCACTTCCCCATGCTCTCCTGGCAAGGGGCTGGAGAGACTATTGAAGCGTGTCTCTCTCTGAAACATCTGGCTTCCATGGTGAAACACACTGGTGATAGCCAAACCTCACAAATCACAGCAGAAGTCTGACCATCTGATATTAAGGGGCCTTGGATCAGATTGCTAATGGCCTGATCAGACCATTTATTTTAAATTTTTATAAGGAAAGTGTGTGCCACTACTCCCGTTAAAAAGAAGGGATTGCTCCTGGTCTGCTGATGTGCCTGCACGCACTTCCAGAGCAGTCAGAACACGGCAGCAGCGGTGTCAAGCTGTACCAGCATTCCTGCACACTAACCATGTTTGTTCAGACCTGAACTGCAGGACACATGAGCTTCAAAAGACTCATCATCACTGGATGCACCGATATAGTCACCTGTATATGCACACACAATATGATGGTGACAGTCACCTCCATCTCTCCAAGTAATCTATTATTTTACAGAGGTTTTTTAAAGTGGGCTAAGCACACCGGGGTCCTTCCAAGGCTACACTCAGAGGTAGCAGTCTGAGGTCACTGAGTAGGACAGGTAACAGTTCTCTTCACTACTGAAATCACGACCACAACACAATGACAATCCTGAAAAGGTAACTGGGAAGGGAAATTGGTGATACCCAACATGAGCTTGATTAACAGGGGTTGACCCAGCTTTGCTAGCTGAGTTTGAAATCCAAACAAAATGACCTTTCTAGTCAGAAGCAAACGGCATCTTCAATTACTTCCACTATAATTAATCACAGCGGTAATTAGCAAAACTGGTGTCTTATAGCATTAGCAGAGATTTAGAGTGAGTTAAATTTGTACTGGAAATGCTTGTGGCTTCTGTTTTCTGAATAAATAGGAAGAGTTTCCCAAGGGACTCAGTGATGGCTAAAATGAATGCCTGTGCACCAGAAATGTCTTGTTTCTTCATGTGGTCAGGTTCTGCTAATCTCAGGCTTTGGAAGATCTGAGATGCAAGAGCAGCAGCAAAGCTGAGATGGTGTAGGATCAACGCACTGCCCCAAAACTAAACCTTTATTGGGTGGTTCTCGACTCCTGTGTCACTACTTCTTTTGTTCAGATAAAAGAGCAGGACAGAGGCAACAGTTAACCTTACAGACTCCCAAAACACCTGTGTCACATGGAGATGGTGGGCCAGAACTGTGACCACTTGCTCTCCTGGTGCTGGCCTGCAGAAGTTTGTCAACCAGAGCCAAGGTGCCATGGGGAATGCAATGGGGAAGGGAGCTTCATAGAAGTGTCCACTTCCCCACACAGCCACAGCCTCTCTCGTTATCAGACAGCCCACCAGACAGCTTGATGTGCAGACATGTCTTGTCGTGGGACTGACAGTTTGGCTTAAGAGGAAGGTGAGGAAGCTGGGGAATTCAATGAAAATATTTCATAGTGAGGTACTGTAAGATTTTGAAACTTCTCTGGAAAAGATCATCCCTCTTTCCTTCTCATGCAGATAATTCCTACCAAACGTCTTTCACACTGAATAGAACTGCTTATAAGTAGAAGATTGGAACGAGCTCTATTGCTCTTACTTGGGTAAGCAGTTTACTTGAATAGAGTCACAACAGGATATACATAGAGAAAAAAGAACAGTAAAAATAAACCCTGCCATTTCCAATTTTGTAAACATGCTCCCTGTAGAAGAAAGACAGACACAACATACTCTCTGGCCACCTGGAGACCTGGCAAACTTATGTCATTGTGGTGCTCTTTAGAGCGTTGCTATTTAGCTGTCTTTCTGGTGATGAGTTCACAGCCAAATGTTCTCTGCTCCCCTTTTGAAGCACATGGCAAGAAGAGATGAGAAAGAGGAAAAGTAAGCACATAGTGAAAGGAAACACAGGATAAAGAGACAGTAGAATCCCTATTCCTTGAACTGTTTAAGCTTTAGCAGAAACCAATTGATGGGAAGAAAATGCTAAGCCCATTTCTTCACATCCAACTGGTCTAGTCAGCTCTCAAAGTGACTTTGTGAAAATTCAACATCAGTTTGGCTATTGGAGTCCAGTAGGAGGAGGGAATAACCATTCTGCTCCTTTCTGCTCTCCAGTCATTACTCCTGCAATTTCAAAACAAATAAGACAAAACAGTTTATATGTCCCACTGGCTCTTCTCCACTGGTCCTGCACTGGACCCATTTCAGTCCATTGACTTGTAGCTCTGCACGTCTCTTGTTTAGCAAACATGATCTGAAATCTCCATTTTCAATAGCCTAATGTGAAAAATCTCATTTAGGTTCTAGTTGGCGTGGGTCCCAAATATATCTTTTAAAACCTGTAATTGACTACATTTACTTATTCAGCCATGCAGTTAGGTAATGAGAGCCAAGGTCATCGAAGACAGAAGTGCCAAGGCACATCACTGTTGCTCTTCCTTCAGTCCATGCATTGGTGACTGACTATGAAATGCCCATCAGTAAAGTTCTACTGAGTCTCAAAGAAATGGTCTTATCTGTTTTTTCCCTTCAACAGTAGAGACTTTTGTTCTGGAAGGGCCTTCACTCTATTATATCAGGCACGAGGTCTCAGTTTTTGTTCTGATCGATAATTAACTGACAAGTAAAGGGTATGTTTGCCTCCGCAATAATTGCATTAAAGCAGGGTCGTTTATGTTCAAGGAAAAGAAGTCCATGCTAAAGACAGTCAAGGACACGTAGAAAAGAATGAAGGCTCCTCTACAGAGTAGAAAATAATAATCCAGTCAGTTTAGTGAAATAAAGGGTTTGGGGATTCATCAGGACAGAAAATAGTAGGGAAGGAGATGAAGCGTTCAAGCTACAAATCAACGTTGGCTGAAGCCAAGAGGAATGAAAAAGATTACTAAGCATCAGTGATGCTCCAGAAGTAGCATTCATTCTAGATCATAGAATCATAGAATCATAGAATCATTACGGGACCTCGAAAGATCATCTAGTCCAATCCGCCTGCAACAGCAGGATCACCTAAACCAAGTCACATAGGAACCCGTCCAGTCGGGTCTTGAACATCTCCAGTGAGGGAGACTCCACAACCCCCCTGGGCAGCCTGTTCCAGTGCTCCGTCACCCTCACCGTGAAGAAGTTCCTTCTCAGGTTGATGTGGAACCTCCTGTGTTCCAGCTTACAACCATTGCCCCTTGTCCTATCACTACATGACACTGAGAAAAGCCCAGTGCCATCGTCCTGACACCCACCCCTCACATATTTGTAGACATTAATGAGGTCACCCCTCAGTCTCCTCTTCTCCAAGCTAAAGAGACCCAGCTCCCTCAACCTCTCCTCATAAGGGAGGTGTTCCACCTCTCTTATCATCTTTGTTGCCCTACGCTGAACTCTCTCCAGAAGCTCCACATCCCTCTTGAACTGAGGAGCCCAGAACTGGACACAATACTCCAGGTGTGGTCTCACCAGGGCAGAGTAGAGGGGGAGAAGAACCTCTCTTGATCTGCTAACCACCCCTCTTCTAATCCACCCCAGGATGCTGTTGGCCCTCTTGGCCACAAGAGCACATTGCTGGCTCATAGTCATCTTGCTGTCCACCAGGACCCCCAAGTCCCTTTCCCCTACACTACACTCCAACTGGTCAGTTCCCAGTTTGTACTGGTACCTAGGGTTGTTCTCGCCCAGATGCAAGACTCTGCACTTACTCTTGCTATAGCTCATTAGATTTTTCTCAGCCCAGCTCTCCAGCCTGTCCAGATCTCGCTGAATGGCAGCACAGTCTGTAGGGGTGTCGGCGACACCACCCAGCTTTGTGTCGTCAGCAAACTTCCTAACAATTTTTTGCAATATTGAGATAGCCTCCAGTAAGGAGTTGTATGATGTAGTAGCACTGGCTTTGGTCTTTGATAATTCCCATCAGCTCCTCCACTCCGTAAGCACAGCCCTTATTCTGAGAATGTCTGAATGATATGGACAAGATGATGTCTGAAAGAGGCAGACATCAGGAGATCCCATCAATAAACATGCTCAGTTCTGTGGAGATGTTTAAAACCCGCCTGGATACGTTCCTGTGCGACTTGGTCTAGGGGATCGGACTGGATGATCTTCCGAGGTCCCTTCCAATCCCTAATGATTCTATGATTTGCAAGCGACGTGATCCCCACGTACATGCACCAAGTGCCAGCTTTGCAGATGTAGTTGGAGATCTGCAAGTCAAATTGTGACCTTTCTGCCTCCCTCCTCCTCATCAGGAATAAAGATATTTGTGATCGGAATTTCGTTGATTTGGGGTTTTCTTGGTAGTGATGCATCAGGCAGAATGTCATCGCCTCCCTCATCTACAGATATGTTCGCTCTGCGAAGGGCAGGTTCAGTGTGTGGCAGACAAGAAACATATCTGAATCACACTGAAAAGCCCAATCTGATGACTCACTGCATAGTGACTGCACCCAGATCCCTGCCTTTTTCTTCTATTTTTACATCCACTTTTTGCATGACTGGTGTTCAAATCCACTATGAGATAGCTCAGAAAGGGAATATGGGTCAAATTAGAGACTCAGATGAATTTTCACCCTGTGACTGATCCAAGACAGAGGCATCTAAGAGCACAGAGACAGAAACTGTGTAATTAACCTCACTCAGCTCTGCAAATTCACTGCTGAACACTCCAACATACCCTTGCTACAAGAAACCTCTACAGTGATGCCTCCATCACCACAGAAGCTTTTCTGATAACAAAATTTGTCCTAGATAGCCCAACACTTTTCAAATGAACACTCTAAGACAGATCTATACTAAGCACTGATAGAGGAAAACTTTACTGAAATAAAAGGAGACTAAAATGAGTCACAAGAAGTAGATTAGAAGAACTAGCTCAGTGCTGCCTATGACGTGTTCTAATAACCAACTGCACGATAAAAATCTTCAGGGAAATCTGTTAACATAAACTAGGCAAAATCTGACTTTGAACGTCTTTCACAGAGCAATTTCCCAGGTTAGTATGTGGGTCAACCGGCAGCCTGCTGAAGCTCAGCATTCATGAGACCACCACAGCGAATCACAGCAACTCTAGGTTCTTTTAGTCAATAATCCATTCTTGTAGGGCAGCTGTGCTTGGCTCATGGCTGCAGACGTTTGGGGGCATAATTCCTGAGGCACTGGAAGCATGGCACATTACTCACAAAAAGGAAAATACAGCAACCGACCCCTCTGTGAGGAAACCTCTGCAAGCAAGGCAGAAAGCTGTAGCTCCTCTTGCAGCTGTGAATCATACTACCAAGACATTTCTAGCACTTATTCATAAGCCATGACATCCTAGAGACTGAATTATGAGTGCTGTCACATGCCTGGCCTCACAGTTTGGTTCAGCAATAACTTGTCTGCCAGAAAAACCCATGGACCATTTCTCAAAAGCAATAAACAAGGTTTGGATGGAAGATCGGTAAGGATAGATGAGACGGGCGGCACCGCCAGGAGGATTGAATGCACAAGGAATCACATCTCCTATTTCAACTGAAGTAAAAAACCAATGACCCACCAAGAAACAACCCAAAAAGAAAATCAAAAGACCCCTAAACCAAAGCATCCCCAGCTCAATGCAATTGAGATGGTATCCATTCCTGCTTTCATTCCTCAGTGAATGGAAGGAAAAGCTTTTTCAAGTTCAAAAGGAGTAACATAAGACATATCCTAGATGACTTCTCTGCTTGTGGAAGACACTGGAATTTGGTAGCTAAATTTTACTACTTCTATTTTAGCTTATTCCCAGCTTCAGGAAAATCCAGTTCTAAACTGGGTCCAAATTTCTCTGCATGTGGACACACAGGGCGTGAAACTGAACTTCAGAAAGCTGGAAGGTTTATGTGTCTTCAATCAAATTGATTTCACACTTTCCAATTTATTCTATATAAAAAGTAGTATCAGAAAGGTTTGTGAGAGGTAATTTCATGGACACTCATGCACCAAAATCCACTCTTATCTACACTTCTTCCAATGACAGCATTCCCCAGTAAAATATATGATTTACATGTATCAGCTTCTTGGCAAAATGTAAGCAAGTGAAAGAAGAGTAATCCTTCCCGTGGCGTTAGGTTTTGCGACGAAATCTTTCATATTCTGCTCATGCCACGCTGTTTTATTTTGCTAGTGCAATCTTCCCAAGGTCCTCACCTTCAGCTGAACTTTGAAATATAAAACCAATACGTTTACAGAATTTCAGGCTCCCTTCTGAAATGTTTTTACGTGATTATTTCTTCTCATTTCAGAAGAGGCCATAAACCTGATGGACCTTCTACGCAGTGTAAAAGCTCTGAACAAGAGCAGGATTGAGGAAGACCTAGCAAAAACCGAAGTGTGCAGGATTAGTGACATTACTGACCATGGCAGAGAAGCAGAACAGAAAACACTGCAGCAATTACACATCGTTTTACACTTATTCGTGATTATCGTTCATTTCCCACCAAACAGAGATACTTCTGGAAGAGTTATCAGCATGGCATAAGACAAAACCCACCACACCCTCTCTAGGCACCACAGCAGCAGTATCCTTTCACTGGGATTGCAGCTAAATAGCACCAATAGCCACAAGTTCTCTGCTGTGTGTGCGTTGTCTTCCAAACCCAACAAATTAGAGATCTAGCTCCTTATTGTCAATGAAGATTTCCAGTCTCCCTTGCCACTTGCTAATTGCAGTAAGATCAGTGGCCATATTGGCTGGTGACCAATGTGAGGCTCAGGGACAGCCTTGGCTGCAGTGACCATGAAGCAGCTGAATTTAAGATCCTCAGGGCAACCAGGAGGAAGTTTTCTAAGCTTACGAACCTGGACTTTGAGAGAGAAGTCTTTAACAGCTTCAGGGATCTGCTGGCCAAAGTATCATGGGATG
>VXBP01003987.1:22274-44465 GCA_013400115.1 Rhinopomastus cyanomelas
CCCACCTGGAGCACTGCATCCAGTTCTGGAACTCTTATTACAAGAAGGATGTAGAGAGGATGGAACGTGTGCAGAGGAGGGCCACGAGGATGATCAGAGGGCTGGAGCACCTCTCCTGTGAGGATGGACAGAGAGAGTTGGGGCTGTTCAGTCTGTAGAAGAGGAGGCTCTGAAGTGGGATTATTGTGGCCTTCCAGTATCTGAGAGGAGCCTACAAAAAGGCTGGAGAGGGACTAGTTAGGATGGTGAGTAGCAACAGGACTAGGGGCAATGGAGCAAAGCTGGAGATGGGTAGTTTTAGAGTGGATGTGAGGAGGAAGTTCTTTATGGTGAGAGTGGTGAGAGCTTGGAATGGGTTGCCCAGGGAGGTGGTTGGGGCCCCATCCCTGGAGGTGGTTAAGGCCAGGCTGGATGAGGCTCTGGCCAGTCTGGTCTAGGGTGGGGTGTCCCTGCCCATGGCAGGGGAGTCAGAACTGGATGATGGTTCCTTCTAACTCTGAGTGATTCTGATTCTGCAGCTTCTCCAGTGAGTTGAGCCTGCTCTGTCAGGGGGATTGGAATAGATGATTTTTCGAGGTCCCTTCCAATCCTTGATGATTCTATGATTCTAGAACACACTAATGTTTGATCTTTTTTCAGATGAAGGTTCAACTGTTGCACACCCCAACACCCCGAAAAACAGCACATGTAGAGCAAGGTGCAATTTATCCTTCTTAAAAGAAGGTGCGATTTAAGGCTGAATCAGAAGCAGGTGTGGCTATGAGTGGTCCTCTGGTGATCTTCTTGTCCCCTGCCTTACTTGTTGTACCACTAGGATTCACAGTCCTTTACAGAGTGAGACAGAACCCTTTCCCTTCTACTTCTAAGCTGTCTTGGTACCAACATGAGATACTCTAAGATCACTAGAGGTTGTCTGTCTGGTTTTGAGTGCTTGCAAACAAATGTTGTCAAGGATCAGGAAAGATCTTTCTGGACCTCTGGCTTGTTCAGCAGCATGAGGAATGGGCTGAATGTCAATCACTCAGTAGAAGAATCAGAGGAAGAAGTAAGCGTAGCCAGAACTGTGGAAGAATTAAAGTCTGCAGTGTCCAAGAGGACCACAGAAAATAAGATCTCAGATCTTTGACAGATTCAGGCAATTTTTCACAGAGATGAAACACCCAAACAGGAGGTAAAACCCACAGCTGAAACCTGCTTTCAAGGCAGGTGAGCATCTTTTTCAGATCTACCTCTTAGGAAACTTTTCAGGGTGACATATAAAAAAGTGTCACCTGTTCCTGTGGGCTTAACCTTGATGTTTGCAGCTGGCTAGGGCAAAGAATCCCATAAACTCACTCAGGAGTAAAGAATATCTAGCCCTTGTGTAGCAACTTTCCTTTGCCTTTGCATAACTGGGCTTATGTAGGGAACTCTGGGATCATTACAAAGTGTTTGCGTAAGCGCACAGACCTCTGGGCTCAACTACCTGCTCACCCACAGCTCTCCTTGCTTGACTTTGAGAATCCCACAGGCTCAGAGCTTCAAAGTTATTCAAGAACCTGCTTGCCGCTGGAATGCCTCTGTTCCTCTGGAACTCACGTACCCTACAAACCTTCAGGGGTCAAGACAGTATTCCCTGAACCTTCAGCAGGGCAGGGAAGATAAATGAAGCATGGCAGGTAACATACTTGGCAACTCCACAGGCAGCCAGGAGACTGAGGAGGTTCTGCTTATTAATGTAATCAGTTCTATGAGCGTTTCATGTACCTGTGTGCACACTGCCCAAGGTGCCAGGGTAAATTTAACTCAAAGTAAAAGAAAGTAAAAGTAGCATAGCCAAGTCAAGTGACCAACCATGAGTTACGTGTAGTGTGGTTCATGGAAAGCTGTTTACTGCCATCCAAACACTGATCTTCCTAAGCCTTCAGCAGGGAATGCTTTACCACAGCTGCCTTACAGTGGAGACTTGAGTGTTGGTGAATGCTGTGCAGGCACAGGGAGCCACAGGGATGTGCAGAAGAGCCAAGTGAGGCAACTCTCAGACCTCTCGCTGTCCCATGTAACTCACCACACCTGCAAAAATGTCACTCTTCTGTTCAGGTTCACTTTGGATGCAGGTCGTTCCATGTTAGCCATAGATGGCTCATGCCACTGAGATGGAGGTTACTTGAGTAACAGGCCTATGAGAACTTACTAGGACATTTCTGGTTTGTATTAGCTACAAACACACAAACCTGTGCTCCTTTCCCTATTGTTCAGTTTGCCATGGGTGAAAAGACTACTATTTCTTTTGAAGATGCTGTCAAAGGACAAAAAAGACTTTTAGTCATCAAGACAGACTATGGCTGAAAGGTGCAGCTCTATGAGAAGGAATGGTACTGTGATGGAGCAGAGCTGTCATGAACCCAGACCTGGTGTCTACAGGCTGCAAGAGAGAGTGGAAGGTAAGCTACGCTCTCGCCCAAGGGCAACAAACGTGCACGACATAACAGCACAATTAAAATGGAGGTGACCGTAGTGTTTAATGTGTGACTTGCTCTTTTTCCTTTCTCCTACAGGTCTGGGTCATCCTCATTTTGTCATGACAGTAGCTGGTTTGAGTTGTAGGAGTCTCATGGCATGCGGGCCTGTCCTCCAGCATGGAGTCAGCTACTGCCTTCATTAACAGCAATGGTAGCTGTGACTACTGAAAGGAGAGGAGGCCAGCTAAGAGCTCACATAAAAATAAATTAGACCTCAGGAAATGGGACCACAAGTACATAATACTCTACAGACAGGCTCTGCTAAGCAGACAGCACCCCTGACCTGAAGAGATTCATTTAATGCATGTATGACACTCCCCTTTTAAAGCATCACCCATACATTGTCTATAACTCTGACTTTGTGCCAGAGTGAGAGAGAGGACAGCCAAGTTGCCTTACTTTAGGAAAAATAGACCTTCAAACACACTAGCACCAGATTTCTGCCAGATTTTTAGGTAAACCCTAAACTCACAGGCCAATTTGTGTTTTAATTCATGCAGCAAATGGCCTTGTGACAAGCTCAGTATTAACTCATTTATCAACGCTTTTTTTCTGCTCAGCTCACCAGCTACAGCTTTATTTGCAGCCTAAATGCTGAGCTCAAGATAGTTGAGAGGCAGAATTTGAAGTGAAAAATGAATGCACCTTAAAAACGTAGCACCTTGAGTGGTGATCTTGTCAAGCTTACCAAATAGGTGAAATTTGGTTTGGCCTGCACTGCAAGGAGAGCTATCAAAAGGGAGAGGCAGGGGAAATCCAAAGGTGACATTCAGCTTTGCTTTCACCAGGACAGTACAGAGAGGGCTTCCTTGTGTAGCCCTGGGCTGATGCTGAAGCAGAACCCAAGGCTGGACCACATCAATGTTCAATTTGGCTCTAAAGGCATTAGAATTTTGCAGTGATGCTTTTTATTACTGAAGTTCTTGCACCAGCTCCATTCACGTCACATCCTCCCTTAGCAGTACTTGCAAGTCAGAGTTTCTGACTGGTGAGGCAGCCGTGCTCACGTCTACAGCAAAGTCCAGCGCTGTCCATCCAAAGCATCTTGTGCGCTGGTGTGTCTGTTTTCTCCTACAAGAAAGGAGCGCTGGAACTGCGGCGAGGCTGAGACACCCAGAACTGGCTCAGCGTCAAAGACCAACCAGACACAAGGAACAGTGCAAAAGGAAAGAAAAAGAAATATAAAAACACTGTGATGACTGCAAGCAAGTACAAGACTGCGAAGAAAGAAATAGAACTGCTTAGCCAAATACTTCTGAAATTTTATTGCCACTGTTCTAAAACAATGGGAGTATTTAGATTTTGTACAATGAAATCGGATGTTGCTGTTCCTGGAACATATTAAAAAAAATTGTGTTGTGCGATTTTTACCTACTCAGATATTTAATGTAATTTTCATAAGCTGATTTCTACTGTGTTGACAGATTAATGAAACTGCTGATGGTTCCCTTTGTTTCAAATTTTCTCTAAAAAATAATTAGCACTTAACAAACTCTGACAGTAAGATACTTTCACATCAGAAATGGCTACGAAGAAGTCACTGAACGTTCAGATACTGAAATAACTGCAGTACACGTTCGATTTATATAAATCTTCTCATTTCCCTTTTTCTCTGTTTCTGCTGATAGAGCAAACTCTTGGGTGCTTACTACTTTAGCAAATGCACTGTCCATTTACATTCTGACAAACAACAGCAGCTCAATATGAAGGGTACATGAGCTGTATCTCCTTGAGAGAGCATGTATCTGGAAAGGGCATTTTGAGTATTTTACGTATTCCTGCTTAACAGATGTCAAGAACAAATGCTCATGTGGCAACATGCCTTATCAAGGTTTACTGAGAACACTCTTTGCTCTTTAGAGGATTAGACCTTCCTTGGAAAAAAAAAACCCAAACTCTTACATTTATTATGTATGGCATCCACTGGTTGTTCCACCACGTCCCCAGGCTGAGGTGTGGGGAAGGACGGCAAAGACTGTACGATCAGGCACTCCTCCACCCTCTTCTCCCAGTGCATATCACCCCTCTTCAAATTTCTAACAGATTCAAAGATGGAAGAGAAAACCTTGATGTCAGAAATTCCCACAAGCTTCCTGAGACGTGGAGCCTACAAAGAGGAAGAACTGAATGAGGAAAGGCTGCAGAAGGGACCCATAAGCTGAAATCACACTGCTCTAGCACATAGCCACCATCTGGCCATGGAGCACACAAAACAAGCCAGCTAGCCAGTGCACACCGTGTCCCTACTCAGGGCTTGCCTGCCACATGGGCTGCTAGGGGTCCAGACAGCAGGAAGGAAACACGAGGGGGTGAGCTGTAGTGTGTGTCTAGGGTGGAAGTGCTAGGAGGACTAAGATCAGTAAGTAAAAAACCTCATGTAAAAAACCCCAAACCATGCACTTTTTAAAGCTGGGGGTGCATCGCCACCTGCACAAAATCCCCACCACAGTTTTAAGAACAAGGTGCCAAAACGCTCAGGTCTGAGGGTACCCAGTCATTAGACTGGTTGCAAGTGCCAAAAGCTGCAGGTAAAATCCCCCATCAGTAACTCTGAAAATCAAGTTCCTTACAGACAGTGAGGGGGGAAATGCCCCAGACCTTGAAAGCATGTGGTAGGCACTTTGTTGTGAGTGTTTGGGTCCTTTCCACTGACAAGTTCAGCCTTAGATGGTGCTCTTCAAGTCCTTTCGAATTCTGTTACGGTTAGGAATTCAAACATCACCCTGGAGGCAGTTTTACCTCACTGTGGGATGGACCTTTGTGCTGTTAGCACAGCTGCGCGAGTGCAGGCGTCATTCCCTGGCAGCTCTGCAATGAATTTCCATCACGGCTTAGCAGAAAGCCAACCAAACCTTCACGCAAACAGAAGAGTTCTCTGAAAGGCTGAGGCTTCTGAACGTCTCAGCTTCCACTTGAAGCTCTATTCCTTCCCAGAAGTCTGCTTATTTCCATAGAAGTCAAGGCGTATTTACATCCACTCCTGTAGCCCACACCAAGGCGGCATTCTTGGCACACACCTTTGTGAAACAGGCTAACAGCAAAATGCTGCTGCCTCATAAAAATAAAGAGGATGGATGATCTCAGTAACAGACATGACTCCAGTTCTTAGCAGCTTCCTCAGCAAATCAAGTTATGTCACTGAGGTAACTTCTCAGCATTTGCAGCTAACAGGAACTGCAAAGCCCTTGGAGAGCTGATCTGGCATGAAAGCTGACAAGCACCGCGTGGACAACTGGCCGCAATCAAAACTGCACACAGGTAAATTGCTTTCTCAGACATCTTATTCCTTGGAATAACACAGAAACCATAGTATAAAAGTACTAGAATGTAAACTTTGAATCAGTACCTCTCCCATCTCAGAAAATCATCCTAGGGCAACAGAGAGAATCCCTTTGTTAACCAAAGCTCAGCGAAGCCATCTATGGCAAACACGGGACGACCTGCACCCAGAGTGAACCTGAACAGAAGAGTGACATTTTTGCAGGTGTGGTGAGTTACATGGGACAGCGAGAGGTCTGAGAGATGCTACAGGAACGTGTCTGGAGGTCAAAGGCAGGTGAAAGGCTGGCTTAGGGGAATGGGACCTCACTCTTCTCAGCCAGGAGGCAACCCTAGCTGTCTGGTGAGCAGCATTCTCTGCAGCAGCAAGTTCATCCACTACAGTTCACAGCTGCTGTTGAAGTAGTGTAGTGGGGAGAATCCAGGACAGTGCTATAAGATCCTTTAGGCACAGTGGTGCTGCTGAGGTGTCACATATTTTATGTTGACATGCCCACTACGCTGTGGAAGAGATGCTGATACCATCATGGGAGGTATGAAAAGGTATCTGATTGCCTAACAAGCCCAGAGAGAGACACACACGGAAAGTTATCCCTTTGTAAGGGGTTCAGTACAGCTTCTGCAGAGTGTCAGGTTTTCCTGGATGAGTACATGACATTTTTCAGTGTTTACATTGCAGACACTGGGGAAAAGAAATAATAATACTAATACTTTTAGTAATCTTGACTTGACATTTTGTCTCTGACAAGGCTTTCAACTAACAAACTTTCTTCTCAAGTGTGTTTTGCTCCTATTTTGTTACTTAGCAGATCACTCTTGTCTATGGATTCACCTTTCAATAGTGATCCTCTGGAAGAACTGTCTCCCGTACAGCATTTCATGCTCAGAGAGCCGTTCTCTGTCCTGACCTTAGACCCAAGGCACAGACTTGCCATGGGCTACGGCTTGTAGATTAAGGCAGAAACACTTGCAAAGTGTGTGATGCATCACTGGCTACCAAAGCGCCGCACCTGGAGTGTGGGCTCCTGCTTGGTAATGATTTACACTTTTTAAAAGAACAACAATTAGTTTTGGACAGGCAGCAAATGCTTTGGACTTTAGCGATGGAAATAAAGGTTTAAAAGAACTATGTGGAGTGATGTATGTGGCTTATGAGATGTGGCTTGAGGTGTAGACACAGAAACAGGAAATCTGTATCTGGGCCCAGCCCAGGACCTAACATCCCCACATTGGCCAGACCAGGGCACCAAGGGCCACATCCAATATTTTCTTAAACAATTCCAGGAATGGGGACCCACCACTGCCCCGGACAGTCCATTCCATGAGAAAGGGCTCCTTAAGCCACTGAAATGAAGTTTGTTTACAGTGGCCACATATTGTCATCAATCAAATGATTTGCTGAACACTCTGAAAACAGAAAATATGCTCTTAACCCCATTTTCCTTCCTGTGAAGCTTTCTCATATAAACTTGGACTTTAAGGCACATGTGGCAGGCTCCTGCATTCACTGCACATCCATCACAAGCCCAAGTCTGCCTTTGCAGACCTATAGAGGGTCCCCAACATCTCCAAAAGAGGTCATGCAGTCTTCACTGCTCAACAGGTCCCAGAAGAAAATGCTAATCTAACAGAAGCTGTTTCATTTAGTCTCTTAATCAATATATCAGGAATATAAAATACCAGTTAACTGACCAACATAAGAAGGATTTATAGCAGCCTTAGCTAATGAAGAGAAATGTTAAATAACCAGGAGCTTCCTTGAACCAGAATGTAGACCTCAGTCCCCCAAAGGATGAAATATGTGTTTGTCTGCCTCCTCACTTACTGGAGCTGGAGTGTGCTGCTGAGCCAATAAATCAGAATCAATTCAACTCTATTTCTGTTCACTTTAAACGAAGGGATACCTATTCTGACCATATAATCTGTAAAGTCATTTTGTATACAGCTACTGTTTAGCACAACATCACGGATGACTGTTCAGTGGTAATGGTGCCCAAAGCTTGCACTTTGGTTCTACCAGCTCCTTCCTGGAGCTGATGTCTTCATGCCAGGGGCAGCCAAAAGCACAAACATGACCAATTGCCACTCACTAAGCTGCACTAATTGATTCCCCACCTCTGCTGTGGCTGTGTATCCAGACTCATTGTGTGGTTGGCCTAAGATCATATGGAAATGTTGTGACAGAAGAAAGAATGGGCTGTAAGACTTCCCTGGCTGGTGAAAACATTCTCTCTGCAGGATCACACTTCATCTCTAATAATAACAATCTCAAAGGAAAACTGGACAGATGCAACACTGGCAACTCCAGGGAATGTGAAACATTACAAAGAGGTCACCAACAGCTCCATGTTTCATACTTTCCTTTAGTGCTGCCACCTCCTCCCTGTAAATCATCAGTTCAGCCCCCAAATTCTTCTTGCAGCCTGCATTCAAACAGGGAGCAATGCATTTGATACCAGAACACAAGTCTCTGTTTGCTCAAACTAATTCATTCCCCTTCTTTGTGTCCTTGACATTGAGATAGGATGGAAGAAAGTGTGTCATTTGATGACACATTACTTTTCCCCATCTCAATCCATCTTCCCCAACACTTATTCAATCGTTACATGACTTGAATTCATCACGTCAACTGTACACTAAAATTAAATTAAACAAAACCAATTTGAGTCAGAGAGCATACAGATGCTCAGATGTTTCCCAATGCTAAGAACATCCTGCTACAGTACCACAGATGCAAATTTTCAAGCATTTAAAAAGAAAATTGCTTTCCATGGGGGAAGGGAAGGAGAGGAAAGAAGCCTGATTTCAAACAGCTCATCTCCTGCATTATGCTGGCTGGTAATGTTTTTGAAGTTTTAGAGATGGGACTGCTGCATAGAAGGGAGGAAAATTCCATTAGCATCTCCACGACGTGTTTTAAAGATGCTCTACAAAGTGTTTCAGCACTGAAGAGTAAAGTGCTAGCCACATTCTGCTGGGCTAAATTAGACACAGTTTTATCCCCTTAAGAATTTAAAACAGAATGAAAGACACATATTTACAGAGCCTTTAAGAAAGGGATTCCTAATCAAATCTAGGTAACAAAGAAACCCCAGTGCCCAGGTCAGATCCTCAGCTGGTACAAAGTGGTGATGTATAAATGTTTATAAGTACCTGAAGGCTGGCCAGGAGGGGGGGGACAGGCTCTTTTCACTTGCTCCCTGTGATAGGACAAGGAGCAATGGGTGTAAGTTGCAGCAGAGGAGGTTCTGCCTCAACACAAGGGGGAACTTCTTTACTGTGAGGGTCACGGAGCACTGGAACAGACTCCCCAGGGAGGTCGTGGAGTCTCCTTCTCTGGGGACTTTCAAGGCCACCTGGATGCGTTCCTCTGTGATCTGTGTTAGATAGTTTTGTCCTGCTCCGGCAGGGGGGTTGGACTCGATGATCTCTTGGGTCCCTTCCAACCCCTAACATCCTATGATCCTGTGATCCTATGTAACATAACTGAGAACCTGACAATGAGTTTCCAATGTTTCAGTTGTCATTTTTGCAAGGAGAGCGGGGGGAAATTTCTTGGATTTACTTAGTTTCTCTTCATTTAATGGCATGAAGATCTGGCCAAAGGCAGAGCTCAGAGGTTCTGAGCAGAATTGTACCAGGGAGAAGCATCTGACAGTAAATAATATCTGCTCCACATAACTACGCTGATCTGTGGCAGATAGAGCAGTAGCAATCATGAGCCTCCTGTCCTCATGGGAAATTGGGAACCCCACTGGTTTACAGGTTGGAACCTTTGTCATTGCACTAGTTTATAGTGAATGTTAAGGATTTCTTCACTACAAGGGTTCTTGGACACTGGAATAGGCTGCACAGAGCAGTGGTGGAGTCACTGTCACTGCAGGTATTTAAAAGGCATGTGGATCTGGTGCTCAGGGCCATGAGTTAGAGGTGGCCTTGCAGTGCTGGGTCAATGGTTGGATTCAATGATCTCAAAGGTCTCTTCCAATCAAAGAGATTCTGTGACTGTTATTCTGTGTCTGTGAGCAAGGGTGTCATTTACTGTTATCAGTTCTTAAGTGCTGGCATGTTATAATTGTGCAGCACTCCTTATTCACGTAGTGTCGCATAAGTGCAAGCAGCACAGCATCAAGTCATTCTTCTTGCATACTTTACTATTTGTACTATGTAGAATCATCATCAAGAGAAATCAGGTGAAATCTTGGCTTCTTCAAAAAAAAAAGGTCCTTGTTTTCAGAGGTAGCACAAAGGAGAAGCGAACAATTTCATTTCAGCTCTCCATAAGAAAACTACTGTGAAGTTCTACTTTCTTTAAAGATATTTATCAGGGCATTTCCTTTTTACAGGCTGCAAGAAAAGGGAGATACTGAGAAACTGGAAAAGCTGGAAACTTGTGGGAGTCCCCAGGCCTTTGCCCGTTTTTGCTCTTCCAGGAGGAAATGGTAACTCAACCAGCCAAGCTTTTTTTCCTGCATCTCTGTTCTTTCTAGGTAACCAGTAAGCAGCTGAGAGAACTGGTTCTCTCACAGGATTCATAAGGTTCACCCATCCTTGGCAACAGAAAAACAGCAGTGCCCAAATCACCCCATAAGCATCTTCATATTCCTCCAACCTCGGAAGCGAGACACACGGTCTTCTGTGAGAATATGCCATCAGATTTGCACTTTTAAGAAACACTCCTCTGAAGGCCCCAATGGTTTTATTTGATTGTTTATTTACAGACTTTTACATGTGGCCCTTGCAAAGTGATCTGCACAACCCAGCTAGACTGGATGGTTCTGTGAGAACCATCTGCAAGGACCATTTCAGCTGGCCCTAGAGGATTTGGCACTGGAAGTGATGTGTGAGAGCACGCCCCACTGACACAGCCATGGTTCATAGGATCATGGGATGTTAGGGGTTGGAAGGGACCCAAGAGATCATCGAGTCCAACCCCCCTGCCGCAGCAGGACAAAACTATCTAACACAGATCACAGAGGAACACATCCAGGCGGGCCTTGAAAGTCCCCAGAGAAGGAGACTCCACGACCTCCCGGGGGAGTCTGTCCCAGTGCTCCGTGACCCTCACAGTAAAGAGGTTTCCCCTTGTGTTGAGGCAGAACCTCCTCTGCTGCAACTTACACCCATTGCTCCTTGTCCTATCACAGGGAGCAAGTGAAAAGAGCCTGTCCCCCCCCTCCTGGCCAGCCTTCAGATACTTATAAACATTGATCAAATCTCCCCTAAGTCTCCTCTTCTCCAGACTAAAAAGCCCCAAGTCCCTCAGCCTCTCCTCATAAGCCGTGCCCTCCTGTCCCCTAATCATCCTCGTAGCCCTCCGCTGGACCCTCTCCAGTAGATCCTTGTCCCTCTTAAACTGGGGGGCCCAAAACTGAACACAGTGCTCAAGATGAGGCCTCACCAGGGCAGAGTAGAGGGGGAGAAGAACTTCCCTCGATCTGCTGGACACACTCCTCCTAATACACCCCAGGATCCCATTTATTTACAGTTAACTGGTTGTTACTCTGGAGGCTACAAGGCCTTTGGTAATGGACTGAACCATCTGGGCCAAAACCTCATCTTCTGCAAATGCACCACTAGGTCTTTAGTGAGGGAGTATCTCCAGGACTAGGCTGCCTGGCACCACCAGCCGAGCGCAAAAGCGAGACTCGGCAGTCTTGTACAGCAGACCATATTAAATCATCAGCCTGACCTGCAAATACACCCAGGATTAATCCCTACAGGCATTTTTATCCAAGTTCTAACATGGCTTGAACTCAATTCATTTGGGACATGTAACAAGATCACAGAGGAGACAAAATGGCTGTAGCTTCACATGCCCCAATTCTTAACTCTTGCATTTTCTAATTACAAAATGTATAAATAAGAGACATCCAAGAGCTTCTAAGTTCTTTTAATTAGAACATACAAATAAAGCCACACGAGAACATCCAGAGAAATTATAGCACTCCTAACCAAATGTGGTTTCATTAAACAGCTGCTTGCTACACAGCTAGCGCTCCCTTTCTGTTCATACAGATTAGGATTAAAACTACTGTGTGTACAAGAAAACCATGGGGGCTACTTTCTTACACTGAAAGCTGGCACTTCATTCCTCATGTGGGTACCTTCATAAAGAAGGGTTAACTTGCAGCAGTGCAGAGAAGAAACACTTGGCTAAAGGGAAGCAAGAAACAGCACCTGGCACGCCCTCAGTTGTCTGATCTGGCCTTGGGAAATCAGGTTCCTGAAAGTTTAGATCCCCTTCAGATCCCATCTCATCTCTGCTACCCAACGTAGTTATCTTGGATAACACAGGACACACCAGCCACCTAGGTTTAGGCAACCAAATCATTTCCATCAGACAGCCCTGCCTCTTCAGGCAATGCTGACAGCTCCAGATTTTGGAAAGCCAGTAGTAGTTCCCGACCAAGGAAATCGATTACTGCGGTCACACTTCTCCAAGTAGAACCAATTACGTACACACTCAAATCCCTGACCAAGGAAATCTATCACATCCTCAAGACACATGGTCCCAGGGTACACGTAGCCTCCACTGCAGGAACTACTTCATTTCTTTGCTGGAAATGGAAAAAATTATATGGAAAAGGTCTGAAATGTCATAAATAGCATGGAAACAGTGAGAGGGTACGCAACTGCCAGCTGTCTTCTCCTAAGAAAAAGAAGGAATAATAGCAAGTGAGCAAAGGCTACTTGAAAAAAGCGAGGGAGGGAGGGAAGGAAGAGAGAAAGGGAGGAAGAGAGAAAGGGAGGAAGGGAGGGAGGGAGGAAGGGAGGAATTAGATTAGCTAGAATCATAGAATCATCATGGCTGGAAAGGACCTCCAGGGTCATCGAGTCCAACCTTTTCTCCTACTGTCTAACCACTAGACCCCAAGCACCGCGTCCACTCATTCCTTAAACACCTCCAGGGATGGTGACACCACCACCTCCCTGGGCAATCCATTCCAGTATCTAATCACCCTCTCAGTAAAGAATTTCCTTCTAACATCCAATCTAAACCTCCCCGATGCAACTTGAGGCCATTTCCCCTCATGCTAAGCACATTCTGCAAGTGTCCACTGGGAAGGCAGAAACGCTGGTGACAAACATGATCTAATTGTGTCTTGATTGCCTTTCCTTTTTATTACTGTGTTACCTCCTCCACAGGAGGAAGATTCCAAACAGCACGAAACATTTGGCAGAAGGAGATGCCATCTCAACAAAAATGGTTCTTTGAGAGATGTCTCAGTTGTAGATGAACTTCTTGATATTTTCCTGACCCCAGAGGTGAGGTTCTCTGTGTTGACTCATTTCACAGAGGACAGTGTAAGGATCAAAGCATGGGGCTGTAACTGGGAATGAGTATCAGCCAGTGGGACTCCTCTGGTACATGTTGACCAGCCAGCCTGCAGCAGGGATCCAGCAGACTACGGAGAGCATGGCTTTGTATTACTAGGGCAGTGGACAGAGCTGGGGAAAAACCCTGCAAGTCTCCTGCCCAACACTGGGGACTCAGCTAGTCCATGGCTCATTTCCATTTTGATCTCTTTCTTTCCCAGGAAGAAAAACAAAACTTATTCCTACAAATGGGAGAGGATTAGGTGGGACACTATGCTGGGACATAATGAAAGCTGCAGGAAACAGGAATTTATCAATCTCCATGTTTTCTCCTGAAATAAGCAGTTCTTGCAATAATCCAATCTCTTCAGCCACGGGTTATGAACAGATTCCCATGACGTGCTACTATCCTGCCTACCCAGTGCAGCTGTCACTTCTGCCCTTTCACGTTCCTCCTCATCCCCATGTGATCCCTCCTCTAGCGCTCAGCTGGTCAAACCTTTGACGTATTAAACAGAAAATTAATCCCTACAGGTCTGAGTGAAAATCTACCTGCTTCAACATCATTAGGCCCAGACTCTAATCCCCTCAGGAATGGCTGCAGAGAGCAGTGTTTAAACTGTGGGAGTCAACCCCCTAATTTGTGCTTGTGCTGTTCCTAGCACAAGAGGGGCTCCCATTTCATCTGGCTCGTACATGCAGCACTGTAATAGAAATAAATAAGATTGCAGCACTTATCTTGCTGTTCCCTGTCACTGTTTAATGAACTCTCATTATTACACTAAAGAAATCCATGTGTGTGCTCTGTAATTAGTCTTCTATCTGCCACATACCACAACCAGTCCCTACATTCTCCCTAATGATACGGCGAGTAGCATGGGGGCTTGCAAATGCACTTCCCTTTAAAGACAGACTCTGCATGTTTCACTTCTTTCAATTATACTCATTTTTAAATACGTGAAACAACAGTACTTTTCACATCTGGTCCTCCTATAATTTTTTCTAACAACTCCCCACACCTGCAGAAGGCGAAGCGTTCACTTTAATGGCCTGTCAGACTTCACTGTCGTAAGAGCAGGCAGTGCTCATCCAGCCAATTCCTCTAAGAAACAAAGCAGTCCAGCACTCGCTGAGCTACCTGTAGGGGAGCCGCTGCCATTGCCTGTGACAACTTTTAGATTCTCAGAAATCTATAGCCTTCCAAATCCCCCGTGTAAGTCTAGAGCCCCTCTACCAGCATCTGCAGAAGGACAGAGAAGACCATTACTGGTACCAAAACAGCCACATTTGGTCTCTGATTTCCACTCATATAGCTCCTGCAGCAAAGCTTATCATCCCTGGGAAGGAGATATTTGTCAGTAAAGAAACAGAGTCTGGCAGTGTTGGAGAATCTGATGTGTTATCAAATACCTGGCAACGCAAAGCATGATTATCTATGCAAGGAACTCCTAAAAATACTGTGGCACTTAACAGAGGGCTCATTAGCTAGACAGATGAAATTGGTTTCCCCAAGACAAGCAGCAGCTTACATTAAAGGAAAAAAATTAGTTCTGGTTATTTTGCCTAAAGAGAGGGGAGGGAAGATGATATTGAAGAGCAGTAGGGAATACAGACACTAGATGAAAGGAATGAAATAGCCTCTGGTGAGAAAATCACCTCATTAGGTGTTAGATGCTTATCGGCACCCTTGTGATTTCTGCACCTAAAACTTCTGCCACTAAGTCTGCGGCACTCACACCTTCGTGTATGACTGGCTGACGTCCTGACAGATGGCTTCAACCCTGTCTGCCTCTCACCAGGAGACCAGTCTGTCTTGTTGTGCTTCCCTTCTAGAGAAACTGGAATTGCTGGAAGTCAGAAGTTCCTGACTCAGATGACAAAGATGAGAATCCCAAAGAATCGTCAGGGATTGATGTAATGGGGCCACCATGGCCAAAATCATTCTTGTCAAAAGGCAGCATTGCTGCACACGCTGCCACAAGGTCACAAATCATTCCCTAGACAAAGCCAGGGACTTGCAGCCAAAAATAATGTTCATCTGTGAAGCTTTGTCTTCTTCCCCAATGGCTCCCTATGCTTTGGCACTTGTGTCTGGGCAGGCTTCGTGGTGTTTTACTTGAGGAATCAAGACCTGCTCTGTTAACAGAAATGAGCAGCTGGTCTTCCACAAGGAGGGATTGCCAGCAACAAAAGGATTTCCCAGTATTTCCCACTAAAATGACTTCCAGCAGGAGGAGAACCGTTCACAGTAATACGGGGTGCCTGTACCAATTTCTACAGAAACAAAACACTTGATTAACATGAAAAAGGCAGGGAGAGACAGGACAAAGACATTCTCCTGGTCTCTCCAACTTCCTGTGGGATTTGCTCCACTGCGCACAAGCAATCATTGCTCACCTGAAACAGAGAGACAGAGATGCTGTGCATTTCCCACCAGGGCCCTTCATTCCTTAGCAGCACCAGGTAGTATCACACACACCCACCACCTATTACATGGTTCCACAGTTCCCACATTTAGCTTTAGGGTTATTTTCAACTCTGCTATTTTGACTTTTATTTTCAGTTTTAGCTAACAAATGAAAACTCAAAGGTCAGCTGTGTGATTTGAACCAGACCGAGCAGAAGCAGGATTTCAGATCCCTTCTGCTGTCATTATCCCATCACCTAAGCAGACTCTCTTTCTGAAAGGCTTTGTTAAGTGTGATGAGAGGCAGGGAAGTCTATCTTCCCACAGATTTTTCTCAAGTGGGAAATTATTTTTGTTAGAGCTCTAGATTCTTCTAGAGTTACATTAGCAACCAGATTCCAGTGTAGTCTGACTTCAGGTTCAGGATGTCCTTGATGTGAGCACACAGACTTGCTTTACTCGAGTAAAAGCCATTACAATTCATCTTCATTTAATAAATTTACATTATATTCTCACAATGTCTTGATTTCTTCTCTCCTCGTGACAACAAAGCATCTCAAGGAACAAGGATGTTCTTTAAAATCTAGTGTTGACCAATGGTACTTCATTCTTTGTCCTGGCAGGGCTGCTCATCAAGTCCCACTGGCATGAAAGGGCTCCAAGCTACAGCTTGTCTTCTGATAGTTAGCTTGGATGTCTGGGGTCTGCACACCACCAGTTCAGTACATCAGAGTTTTCCTAGAAGAGCCGAAGTTACTGGACATCCAGTGGGTATTGTTTATGTGCAACTGTAGTTCTGTGTTGACCTCAGAAGTGAAAAATTTAACCGTGTTTTTCATAATGTTTTGGAGTGAGGTGAAGAGTAGTAGGTCAAAGGTTGTCAGCAGGAATGGGACCCAGTGAAGAAGACCATGTGTACAGACCCACTACAAACATGGTACTTTGCTGCTGCGCTTTTTCTTAACAGATTTTTTCTTGTCCTTTAACAAGGTCCTTTGTTGCCCATTGCATCTAGTCCCAGCAAACCAGAGGACTGCTTCACATCTTCATGTTACCAGGGCTCACAGCCATTCCCTTGCAACCTGCCTACCTCTCCCCTTCAGTAATTCCAGCCCACTACCACCCATTAGGCTACCTTATACCATCCTCTGTAGTTTCCCTTCCTTCTTGCTGTCGACACTTGTTGGAGATACATGGGTTGCCCACAGTAAGAATTTCTCTCTGACTTGTTGACATTTAAAACCTCCAGAAAAATGTTCACAAGGTTCCTTTTCTCCTAAGCAACACAATGTACGAGTTCTCCTACACAGCTGTGAGTTCAGAAAATTCAAAAACACAGGGATTACAGGAAAACAGGCGACACAAGAAGAGATTCCAGCATTGCTCAAATGCAATGCTGTTATTCTGTTTTTATCTCTCAGTTAGACAGTTTGATTGCTGTCTTTAAAGTTTGTTTCTCCAGCATCCAATGAGAGGACATCGATCCCGCTGCAGAGCCTCTCTACCCTCAAGCAGATTGACACTTCTACCCAGTTTGGTATCATCTTCAAACTTACTAAGGGTGCATTCTACCCCCTCATTCAAATCATTGATGAAAATGTTAAACAGGAGTGGCCCCAGTACTGAGCCCCGGGGGACATCAGTCATGACTGGCCAACAACTAGATTTAACTGCACTGAAGACAACTCTTTGGACTTGGCTATCTAACCAGTTTTTGACTCAGTAACACTAATACCCATCCAAGCTGAGACAGTCAATTTCTCCAGGAGAATGCTGTGGGCAACCGTGTCAACTGCCTGACTACAGTCAAGGTAGACAACATCCACAGCCTTTCCTTCATTGGACAAGAGGGTTATCCTGTCATAGAAAGAGATGAGGTGCCCAGGTGGCCAAGGACTACAAGAGGGACAGTGAAAGATTTAGAATAGGTGCTGCATGAGGAATGGCTGAGGGATCTGAGGCTGTTCAGACTGGAGGAGATTGAGGGTAAACCTTACTGTTCTCTACAACTACTTGAAAGGAGGCTGTAGAGAGGCTGGGGTTGGTCTCTTCTCCCTTGTGGCCAGTGACAGGACCGGGGAAATGACCTTAAGCTGTGCCAGGGGACATTCAGGTTGGGTGTCAGGAGCAATTTCTTTCCTGAAAGGGTTGGCAGGCACAGGAACTGTCTGCCCAGGGAGGGAGTTGAGTCTCCATCCCCAGAGGTGTTTAGGAGAAGGGTAGATGTTGTGTTGGAGGACAGGGTTTAGTGGTGCGGATAGGGCTAGGAAAAGGTTGGTCTCAATGATCCTGAAAGTCTCTTCTAGCTGAAACTCTTCAGTGATTCTGTGATTCTGCTGTGCATTACAGGTTTTCCATGTTCATGTTACACTCGGTATGGAGCATCATGTCTAAATTCCAACACACACAGATTGTTTTATTAAAAGATACAAAAAATTCCATCTGCTCTGTTCATCCTACTGGTCTGAGTGTTTCCTAATCTCGTGCCACCAGAAGGTTGTATTGTTTCCCTCATGCAAACACTTTGTTAGTAAGCCCCACCAAAAATCAAACTCTACACTGAGACATCAGAATTCTCGGTTTCAACCTTTATCATCAGCAGCACCTAAAAAGAATCAGAAAGCAAAGGCACCTTTCCATACAAATGCAGCCCTTTTTTCCATAAATCCTTGAATGCCTTATGCCACGCAGGTTTTCAGCTGTTACACGGCAGTGCAACAAGGACACCTGCCCAACAGAGATCTGTGCCAGCAGCTGCAGATGGCAGATACACACAGCTCACCAGATGCTGCTCACTGGGGCAGTAGTAAAAGTAAGGAGAAAGTTTCCACATTTCCTAAGGAGATCAGACTCTGGGAAGCAAGAAAAATCCAGTCAGTGAAGGAAGGAAACAAGCACCTGAAGGTCACCTATGGTCCTCAGGATGCTGGAAATATCTATGATCTGCACAGTCAAGAGCCCAGTCAACAATAAAAAGCCAAAACCCTTCTGGCCTAAATGCCACTGGTCTACAGCTGGACTGCTCAAGCTGCTGGTCTGCTTGCCAGTAAGAGGGAAAAGAACTCATTTTTGGAGAGCACAGTTCAGAAGTTCAGCTTCGACTCTAATTCCCTGCATTTGCAGCAAGTTCTTGTCAAATGAGGCTCTTTTTGTCTCAAAGTGTTGACAAGAGGGATACTTTTCCTGTTCCAGATAGAAACCCTGCACAAGAAAGTGACACCAAATGCACTTGTCCATATGTGGGTGTCAGGTGCCACTGGAGATGTCCAACATCTGCAGGACTGGCTGGTGTGGCAGAGGATTGGAGCCTTCCAGAAGCAGCAACTGGAGGCTGCCACAATGCCCAAGGGCACCTCGCATAGTCCATATGGATGAAGCTGATGTTAATGGGTGAGATCACCTCATTTCTCTATAAATGTCTGTATCCAAGCAAAGTGCCTTGGCATTTTTTACAGACCATGGAGACAAGCAGGTGCATGTAGATCACAGCTTTCGCAGATCCCCTGCCCTATTTTAGGATGAGAGAAATCTTCCCCAAAATACCCGTTTCCCTTCATTGATTAGATGGGAAGCTCAGATGGAGGGCTGGCCTAAATAAAAGTGGAATTTCTAAATCCCTAGCACATAACATCATCTGAATGTTATGTTCTAGTGATGGCTACAAAAGGTGGAGGCTCATCTCTACATTTCCCTTCTAGCTGACTGTAGAGTGTCACACCTGTCACAGTAGACGTTTGCCTTTGCCAGGATGAATCACACCTTTGCAGCCACTCAGATGAGTTTTGCCTAAGGCTTGGACTAAACCTGAGGCAAGAATAAAGTATCAAGAATAGTGAAGATTTGCAGCTAAGAGAAAATGGTAAACACTGCTGGAGTGTCTGAAATTTAGCACTATAAATTAAAGGGGTCAGTGTCCACACTGTGTAGCAGTGAGTCACTTCTTTAGGTTGGGAACTTCAGAGAAAGTTTATGGGAAAGAAAATGGGGGGAAAAGGAAGAAAAGTTGATCTCAGCGGATTCCCTCTCCTCAAAGAGCTCACATTCGAAGTCAGCTTCTGCTGCTCTGCATCTCTGAGTTCTAACTCTACCAAAAGTTTGGGTCAGAGTACATCAGCTTTTTTAATGAGCCATTTAGTACTTACAAAAGAATGAAACATCCCATAGCATCAAGTTAGCAGTGATTAATGTTCCATAAAAGACTTCTGCATGTATGGATATCTCATGCAATATTTATCACAGCCCTACGAGTGGGTGGGTCAGCACTTTCATGACAAAACTCTAGAGCCTCTAATTTCACATGGGTATAAATCAGAAATAGTATGGAAATGAGGGCAATAATCTATTCCTCCCCTACGCAGGGGGTTGTAGTGTTACAAAAATATTGTGTGTGCATTATTCCACTACTGGAAACTTGGGAATCTAGTCTGTAGGTAGCTTTTTACTCTTCCTCTTCAAGATTTTAGTAGAGTGGAGAACTAAGTAACTTTCCTACACTCACAGAGGAAAGGAATGCTCCTCCTTTATTCAGGGCTCCTGTGCTGGGGTGCTCCTGCATTCTCACTGGGGAGGTTCAGTTGGAGATATTTAAACTGAGATTTAGGAAGTGACTGCACACACCCTCCTGATGCATTGCAGGGCTTACTCAGGAAGAGTATCATAGTACACCTACTTCAGTCTGACTCCTGACAGAATAGATGGGGTTAAGAGAAATGTGGCCACACGCAGCAGTGAGAGCGCTGGTCCCCAAATGCTATTTTATCGAGGTTTCTGGGTGATCTGGGGGTTCCCTGAACAGGAAAGCTCGGGGAAGCAGGGAGGCAGCCGCTCAGGTTTGGGTACTCTCACAGGAGAAGCCAGGCAAACACCGCGAGCGGTGCAGACCCAGACCTCTTTAAGGGAGGTGAAACCAGAAGTCATGCTCAGACCGCTCACAGCAGAGTGCTAGCTGCTTCAGCTGCCTTAGCCACCAGGGGGCAAAAAAAAACCCAAAAAAATTGTAACAACGTGGCAGCAGAGGTGGACCAGGCGTTGGTCACCAATGCACATGGACATATGGGAACCCAAACAGAGGTTCCTCAACAAGGTGAGGCTGTGCAGGTGACAGGCTGCCAGGAATGCAGCACTTTCTTACATTTTCCTGGCTACATACAATGTGAGCAGGTAGATTGTGTGCTTAACCGGGCGCCACAGTTGCAAGATAAGGTTGCAAAGCTGCAAGTGAACTAGAAATGCTCGGGAGAATTAGATAGGCTGAAATAGAGGTAGATTGGTGGAGCCAGACTCAACAGTCTGGACAACAGCTAAATTTAGAGCCAGACTCAGGGTGGGCCTGTATCCTATAGTTAGTGGAGGACAGAAGCCCAAGTAGAAGGGGTGGATGGAGCCAAGTGCAGGGTCATGGCAGAAGGCGAGTACCACCCTTGCCTGCCTCACCTCCCCAGTTGCCACTGAGTAATAGATGTAAGCCCCTATTGGAAGACAGCTAGTCTAATAAGAATATAGAGGACAGAGAACCCATACCGGAGGTCCTAGCAATGTCACATAAATCCAGGAAGTCTTCCAGTAATATGGCAACCTCCACAAAGAAAAGGAGGGTCCCAGTTACTTGAGACTCTGTCCTGAAAGGGACTGAGGGCTCAATATGAAGGACTGACCCTCATCATAGGGAAGTCTGCAGTTTACCTGGAGCCGAATCAGAGATATCACTAGGATGTTCTCTAACCTGGTGAGATCAGCTGGCTTTAACCCACTGCTGATCATCCAGAATTGTGGAGAAGAAGCTGTATTCCATAGCCTGAGGGGAATGAAGAAAAACCTTAAGGCATTCGTTCGTTTGGTGAAAGACTCTGGGGCACAAATTGTATTCTCTTCATTACTTCCATTTTGGGGTGAGGACACAGGACGGTATAGAAGGACTCAGTCCATTAATGCCTGGCTACGAGACTGGTGTTACAGGCAGAGCTTTGAGTTCTTTGATATTAACTGGTTTTATCAGAGACCAGATCTAGCAGATAAACATGGGAGGGGTTCATATCAGATAGGAAAAAGGGTTCTTGGGCAGGAGTTGGCAGGACTCATTCAGAGGACTTTAAACTAGATTCAAGGGAGGGTGGGATAGTTGATCAATATGCACCAGTGGACAGAATTCTGGTCTTAATGGAAACCAGGTGGCCTCTTGCTGTCCTAGGCTGAAATCAGAGTGTTCAGCTCACTCCCTGAAATGCTGTACACCAATGCACGCAGCATGGGGAATAAGCAGGAGGAGTCAGAAATCTGTCAGGTGATTATGACTTGGTAGTGATTACAGGGACCTGGTGGGATGGCTGGCATGACTGGAATGTGGTCATGGATGGCTGTGTCCTTTTCAGGAGGGACAGGTCAGCATGGCGGGGTATAGGAGTTGTTCTCTACATGAGAGAGCAGCTGGAATGTATTGCATTCTGTCCAGGGGCAGAAGAAGAGAGAGCTGAGTTTGTGAGTGCAGATTAAGGAGCAAGTGACACTGTTGTGGGTGTCTATTACAGGCCACTAGAGCAGAATGAGAAAGCTGATGAGGTCTTCTACAGGCAGCTGAGAGCAGCCTAACAACTACAGTCTCTGGTTCTCATGGGGGATTTTAACTATCCAGATATTTGCTGGAAGACCTACTTAGCCGGCCATCCACACTCCAGGAGGTTCCTCCAG
>VXBP01003987.1:44470-108917 GCA_013400115.1 Rhinopomastus cyanomelas
GAAACCAGAAGTCATGCTCAGACCGCTCACAGCAGAGTGCTAGCTGCTTCAGCTGCCTTAGCCACCAGGGGGCAAAAAAAAACCCAAAAAAATTGTAACAACGTGGCAGCAGAGGTGGACCAGGCGTTGGTCACCAATGCACATGGACATATGGGAACCCAAACAGAGGTTCCTCAACAAGGTGAGGCTGTGCAGGTGACAGGCTGCCAGGAATGCAGCACTTTCTTACATTTTCCTGGCTACATACAATGTGAGCAGGTAGATTGTGTGCTTAACCGGGCGCCACAGTTGCAAGATAAGGTTGCAAAGCTGCAAGTGAACTAGAAATGCTCGGGAGAATTAGATAGGCTGAAATAGAGGTAGATTGGTGGAGCCAGACTCAACAGTCTGGACAACAGCTAAATTTAGAGCCAGACTCAGGGTGGGCCTGTATCCTATAGTTAGTGGAGGACAGAAGCCCAAGTAGAAGGGGTGGATGGAGCCAAGTGCAGGGTCATGGCAGAAGGCGAGTACCACCCTTGCCTGCCTCACCTCCCCAGTTGCCACTGAGTAATAGATGTAAGCCCCTATTGGAAGACAGCTAGTCTAATAAGAATATAGAGGACAGAGAACCCATACCGGAGGTCCTAGCAATGTCACATAAATCCAGGAAGTCTTCCAGTAATATGGCAACCTCCACAAAGAAAAGGAGGGTCCTAGTTACTTGAGACTCTGTCCTGAAAGGGACTGAGGGCTCAATATGAAGGACTGACCCTCATCATAGGGAAGTCTGCAGTTTACCTGGAGCCGAATCAGAGATATCACTAGGATGTTCTCTAACCTGGTGAGATCAGCTGGCTTTAACCCACTGCTGATCATCCAGAATTGTGGAGAAGAAGCTGTATTCCATAGCCTGAGGGGAATGAAGAAAACCTTAAGGCATTCGTTCGTTTGGTGAAAGACTCTGGGGCACAAATTGTATTCTCTTCATTACTTCCATTTTGGGGTGAGGACACAGGACGGTATAGAAGGACTCAGTCCATTAATGCCTGGCTACGAGACTGGTGTTACAGGCAGAGCTTTGAGTTCTTTGATATTAACTGGTTTTATCAGAGACCAGATCTAGCAGATAAACATGGGAGGGGTTCATATCAGATAGGAAAAAGGGTTCTTGGGCAGGAGTTGGCAGGNATCAGATAGGAAAAAGGGTCCTTGGGCAGGAGTTGGCAGGACTCATTCAGAGGACTTTAAACTAGATTCAAGGGAGGGTGGGATAGTTGATCAATATGCACCAGTGGACAGAATTCTGGTCTTAATGGAAACCAGGTGGCCTCTTCCTGTCCTAGGCTGAAATCAGAGTGTTCAGCTCACTCCCTGAAATGCTGTACACCAATGCACGCAGCATGGGGAATAAGCAGGAGGAGTCAGAAATCTGTCAGGTGATTATGACTTGGTAGTGATTACAGGGACCTGGTGGGATGGCTGGCATGACTGGAATGTGGTCATGGATGGCTGTGTCCTTTTCAGGAGGGACAGGTCAGCATGGCGGGGTATAGGAGTTGTTCTCTACATGAGAGAGCAGCTGGAATGTATTGCATTCTGTCCAGGGGCAGAAGAAGAGAGAGCTGAGTTTGTGAGTGCAGATTAAGGAGCAAGTGACACTGTTGTGGGTGTCTATTACAGGCCACTAGAGCAGAATGAGAAAGCTGATGAGGTCTTCTACAGGCAGCTGAGAGCAGCCTAACAACTACAGTCTCTGGTTCTCATGGGGGATTTTAACTATCCAGATATTTGCTGGAAGACCTACTTAGCCGGCCATCCACACTCCAGGAGGTTCCTCCAGCGCATTGGTGACAATTTCCTTATGCAAATGATGGAGGATAGCCCACTAGGAGAAGAGTGCTACTGGATTTTATACTCACCAAAAACACGAGTCTGGTTGAAGGAGTGAAGGTTGAGGGCAACCTTGGGGGCAGTGACCATGAGATGGTGGAGTTCAGGATCTCATGTGGCAGGAACAGGACACCTAGCAGAATCACAACCCTGGACTTCAGGAGGGCCAACTTTGGCTTTTTCAAGCAATTGCTAGGGAAAATCCCATGGGACAGGATACTCACAGGTAAAGGGGTCCAAGACAGCTGGTTAACATTCAAAGACTATATCTTTGAAGCACAAGAAAAGAGCATTCCAACAAGAAATAAGTCATGGAAGGGAGCAGGAAGACCTGCATGGTTAAACGGGGAGCTGCTGGGCAAACTGAAGCGGAAGAAGAAATTCTATAGGTCATGGAAGGAGGGGGTGGCCACTTGGGGTGATTATAAGGCTCTGGTGAGAGAATGTAGGGATGCAACTAAGAAAGCCAAGGCCTCCATCTAATTAAACCTTGCAAGAGAGGTCAAGGGCAACAAAAAGAGCTTCTTCAAATACATGGCAGGTAAAACCAAAACTAGAGGCAATGTAGGTCCCTGCTGAATGAGCTGGGTACCCTGAAGACAGAGGATACAGAGAAAGTAGAGACAGTGAACACCTTCTTTGCCTCTCTCTATACTTCTAGGGGGCTATCTTGATATCAAGCCCCAGAGGAAGTTGAGACAAGAGAAGCCTTCCTTGATTAATGAGGACTGGGTTAGGGATAAGTTGAGCACACTGGATGTACACAAACCCATGGGCCCAGATGGGATGCACCCACATGCACCAAGGGAGATGGCGGAAGTCATTGCTAAGCCACTCTCCATCATCTTTTCTAAGTCATGGTGATCAGGAGAGGTGCCTGGGGACTGGAGGATAGCAAATGTCACTCCAATCTCCAAAAAGGCTAAGGGGAAGCCCGGTACCTATAGACCAGTCAGCCTCACATCCATCCCAGGAAAGATGATGGAACAATTTGTACTAGAGGCTGTTTCTGGGCACATCAAGGACAGGAGGGTCATTAGGGACAGTCAGCACGGCTTTACAAAAGGAAAGTCATGCTTGACCAACCTGACAGCCTTTGATGAGGGTGTAACCAGGTGGGTGGATGATGGCAGAGCAGTGGATGTCATCTATCTTGACTTGATTAAGGCTTTTGACACAGTCTCCCACAGAATCTCTGCAGCCAAACTGAGGCAGTGTGGTCTAGATGATCGGGTAGTGAGGTGCATCGTGAACAGGCTACAGGGTAGAACTCAGAGAGTGGTGGTCAATGGGACAGAGTGTGGTTGGAGGCCTGTATCTAGTGGGGTGCCCCAGGGATCAGTGCTGGGACCGGTCCTGCTCAATCTATTCATTGATGACTTGGACAAGGGATTATGGTGCATTGCCAGCAAATTTGCTGACGACACCAAGCTGGGTGGTGTCGCCAACACCCCAGCAGACTGTGCTGCCATTCAGCGAGATCTGGACAGGCTGGAGAGCTGAGCTGAGAGAAATTTAATAGTATGTACTAAGGGTAAGTGCAGAGTCTTGCGTCTGGGCAAGAACAACCCCAGGTACCAGTATAAGCTGGGGGCTGTGCTCTTCTGGCCAAGAGGGCCAACAGCATCCTGGGGTGGATCAGAAAGAGGGTGGTTAGTAGATCAAGAGAGTTTCCTCTCCCCCTCTACTCTGCCCTGGTGAGACCACATCTGGAGTATTGTGTCCAGTTCTGGGCTTCTCAGTTCAAGAGGGATGTGTAGCTGCTGGAGAGAGCCCAGCATAGGTCAACAAGGATGATGAAGGTGGTGGAGCACCTCCCTTCTTAGGAGAGGCTGAGGGAGCTGGTTCTCTTTAGCTTGGAGGAGACGGAGGGGTGACCTCAGTAATGTCTATAAATATGTGAAGGATGGGTGTCGGGAGGATGGAGCCAGGCTCTTCTCAATGTCATCTAGTGATAGGACGAGGGGCAATGAGTGTAAGCCAGAACATAGGAGGTTCCATATAAATACCAGAAGAAACTTCTTCACAGTGAGGGTGACAGACCACTGGAACAGGCTGCCCAGGGGAGTTGTGAAGTCTCCTTCTCTGAAGAGGTTTAAAACCCGTCTGGATGTGTTTCTGTGCAACTTGGTCTGGATGATCCTGCTGTGGCAGGGGGATTGGACCAGATGATCTTTCGAGGTCCCTTCCATTCCCTAATGATTCTATGATTCTATGTCTGCAATCCTGGCTGTGGGCCTCCAGGGAAAACTTGTGGCTGCACCATGCCTCAGTTTGCCTACCTGCTACATGAGAAAACACAGAAAATCTGTGATCAAGGACTGGGTTACACAGCTTCTTGAAGTCTGCTGTCTGATATTCAGGTGATTTTTTTTTTCCATGCAAACACAGTAACTTGCAGAAAACAGTAACTCTGTTTTCCAGGACACAGGCTTCACAGAATCACAGAATGGTTTAGGTTAGAAGGAACATTAGAGATCATCTAGTTCCAATCCCCTTGTCACAGGAAAGGGACACCTCTCACCAGACCAGGTTGCCCAGAGCCCCATCTAGTCTGGCCTTGAACGCTTCCAGGGATGGAGCAGCTACATCCTCCCTGGGCAACCCGTTCCAGTGCCTCAGAATCCTCACAGGGAGGAATTTCTTCCTAAGATCTAATCTAAATTACCCCTCCTTTAGTTTGAAACCATTTCCTTTTGTCTTATCACTAGAGTCCCTTGTAAAAAGTCCCTCTCCAGTTTTCCTGCAGTACCCTTCAGGTGCTGGAGGGCTACTATAAGGTCCCCCCAGACCCTTCTCTACAGAAAGCCAAACAGCTCCAATTCCCTTAGCCTGCCTTCACAGGAGAAAATAAAGACTAGTTTTTCACCTAAAGAACTTCTTATATCTAGGCAATGTGACCCTGAAACTACTGTCTCTAAGGCAGTTGAGGGATTTGGGTGAATTGTTCAGCACAGTCAGTGCAGATTTACCCATTCACCACTCCAAGAAGTAGGCTTGGAGCAGATGCCAGAAGTTTGCCCTGGCCCCCTAGTTATATACAAGCTGAACTGTGTGGTCTAACTGTGATTCCTGTGACCTCTTCCTTTATAAATCAATTTTATGTACTGTTTCCCTGCCAAACTCAGAGCACCAGCACAGCTGAAAAGTAGCCAGAGCTAATAGGAGCCCACCTAGCCACAGCTGTTACTACTCCTGTTTAAAAGGAACAGCACTTCCTCCCCACATAGCAACACAGCCACTGTGCTACCCTGGCTCTCTTCCTGCCTCATTTCTCAAGAAAAGTTATTACATGAGGGAACAAGACTGTCCTTTTATCTAGCTGCCATTTGGGTGATCAGGTCTGGTTTGCAGTGAGTACACCATGAGGACTTCCCCATCTGCTCCTGGCTGAGTGGGCAGGCTGGGAGAGTAAGGATGCCACCCAGGGCTGCCAGCTGCAAACTCAGATGCCTCATCAACAACCCATCTTCAGATGGTGGGGGGGCGGTCTGTCTGGAAGCAGTGTGAGGAAACCCAGCACAGATGAGACAGGTTATTCTGCTCACTCATGCTGGTATCTGTCTGCCCCACAGAGATGCTTCTGGTAGCCAAGATTTCACTTAACATGTAGATGAATTCAGACACAGGTCTTATTCCGTATGAGAGTGTGGACACATAGAGCACTGCAGACATCCAAATGTCTGAATTTGAAGCCGAATCTTACCTCTGGGGCTCAGCCCATGTGCTAGTGCCATCTGGATGCTCTGAAGTGACTGAAGACCTTTGAGTCAACCTCATCCTTCTGGACAAGCAGCTAAAGGCGGGTACCTGGAGGCAGCTCTGATGGCTCAGAGAGCTGAACAGTGTCCCTAGCACCTTTGGTCAGTAAAGCCAGCATTGAGAGCAGTTGCAGAGCTACCCAAACCTGTTCTGTTTGGGAGCCATAGGTCCCTTCCAGCTTTTAATCTTAGGACCACAAATTTCATTACATGCATTTACCATACTAAGGAGGTGCCTCAGGCTCAGTTCACTTATTTTTTTCAAAGTAAAAGCTGAAAGCAAGTCTGTGCACTACAGGTTGTTAAAAATGAGCTATTTCCTTTCGGCATAAAACAACATCCCTCATTTGAAATGAAAATGTTTCCAACAAAGTGTTAAATTAGTAGCATCTTTTTCCTCTTCATGTCTTTCTCTTTGTCTTGCTCTTTCTTTTTCAGTGATGAAACGCAACCAAAAATGAAGAGGAAACAGGAGCTGAGATCACAGGAGAAAACATAAAGCCCCTGTTAAAATGAGGGAGAAAACCGTAGAAAGTAAATGCTTTCTAAGCAATTCAGATCAATCACAACAACAAAAGTTTCCTTCCAGAGCCCACTGAACAGCAGTGATTTCAACTGTCTGCTTAGTTTGTGAAAAGAATATTTTTAACAAATTTTCATCTACTTTCAGACTCAACTAAAACAACATTCAGACAAGCTGTTCTGCGCCAACCACCCAAACGTGATTTCCAGTGTCAAAAGGAGCTGGAAACTTCAGCATATATTAGGTACAAAATGCTTCTTCAAATCAAGTGGAGGAGAAGCTAACATCTGCTGGCTGATGGAAGGACCGTTGCTAGGCTAAGGGCTGGAGAACCAGGCCCATACCTTTGTCTTGGGGTCTAGCATGGCTTTGGTTCAGAGATAAAAGCAAAATTGTGACCACAATTATCAAAATTATTTCATCTAGATTTAGAGAGGAAATCAAGCACTTGGTTTGCACCAGCATTTTGTACCTAATGTACGCTGACATCTCCATAAATTGTGTCCATTCCTTCTGCTGAGCTCCACAGCCTTGCTCCCACAAACAGCAGTGGTGGTGACGCTAGCACAGTTAGAACTGACTCCCAAGTGTTTAGTTCTGATGTGCTCAGCCAGGTCTTTAGCCATGCTTAAAATCGGTTTGGCATCCACTGCTGACTGGAATGAGTGAAGTCACAATTATTGGTACTCACTGTGCAGGTCACGGTGCCATCCCTAACACACAATTTCTCCCAAACATTCAGACTTTGCCACTCAGGTCTGTTTCTTCTTCTGACTTCTCAGTATCACATTACATGGTCACTAAATATTTAAGACATTTCTGTGGTCCTGAAGTTGAAAAATCCAACCAACCAAGCAAGATACACCCACTGCTGCAGAGTGGTCATTTTCATGTCACAGAATCACAGAATTTGAAGCTGAAAGCCCTGTGAGCTCATCCAGCCCAGCCGATGACCTAACATCACCACATCAGCCAGAACAGGGCACTAAGGGCCACAGCCAGAATGTCCTTAAACACCTCCAGGGATGGGGACTCCACCATGTCCCTCGGTGGTCCATTTCAGTGTCTGATCAAGCTTTCCATGAGGAGGTGCTTCCTAACGTGATATAAACCCCTAAACTTTCTCAACCAAAGGCAGAGGCGATGCACCTGAAGAAAAACACCGTGTCTAGAACTCCATGTCTTGATTAACGGATTTGTTCTTTGCTCAGAAATTTTCTGTCCTGCAATGACTTTATTTCTCAGCAAGATAGCTGAGTTTATATTACACTGAATTTAAAAGCTATAAAACCAGATGTTCCCTGATGTACTTCTATACTTTCTCCCAAATCAGGTTACAGTGGCAGTGAAGAGAGCTATGTGACAAAGCCTGTGCTAGATCACACCAGACTAATCCCTTTGCAAGAAAATAAATATTCTGCTCCCATTACAGTGGGTCTTATTCATGAAACAGCCAATAAAACATTCTCAGCCATGCACAAAACCTAACAACTCTTTGTATGTATTAATTAAATCGAGCAAGGGTAACAGCAGAATACATTTCCATGCTATCAGATCCTTTTTTAAGAGCTACAGAGAGTTTAACAGAACTCACAAAAGGCCAATGGCTCAGAAGTTGTTTCTCTTTCTCATCTCGGTGTGCATGCCTCAAGACACCTCTGCTAGCCGGGAGAAGGACAGGAGCACAGAGCTGGCAGGATTTCCCTGAAGCAACACGACACAGAAACTCCACAGATGTCTCATCACCACTGTTTTCTGCCTTCACACCTGTTCCCAGGAACTACCCGGTGCTTTCAATGAGACTGAGGTGTAGCTGGTAGGAAGTTCTCAGCACCTTGCTTTCATCCCAAACTGGGTTTTCAATCAAGCAAAAGAGTTTTGAGAAAACCTGTTTCTTCATCTGAAAAGTCAAGTCTCCTAGAGAGCTTTTCCTCTCAGTTTCTGACACTTTGGGACTGAAGAGCTTTTAGGTTTGAGAGAAAATGCTTAGTTCGGTTGGTAGAAACCCCTGTCCTGCTGGTGCCACACAATAGAGAGTGCTCTGATAAATTCCAGTTGAGAGTGGCAGTGTCAACTTGTCTGGACCACAAGTACTGTCAAGAGTCTCCACATCCTAACTGGGGTCCAAAGAGGTAAGCAATGAGCTCCAATTCTCAACAAATCAATGAAAGACTCAATGACAGAAGTCAGGTTTCTTGAGTCCAGTTTGTGCCCTCTTTATTAGAGTGAGACTATGCAACTGCCTATGTCCCAATAATCTGCTAGACCATCCCTTAATAAACACTAATACAGCCCTAAGCATGTGTGGACTCTTAAAGACTCTGCTATCTACACTATAACCTCATAGCTGGTAACATGAATACTTTCAATTAGCTTTTTAAAAAAAATTAGTCTTACCTGTTGCCCATCTGCATGATTTAAGAACAGGATCTCTCCAGTGCTTCCACCATCCCCAGCTGCAGTGAAAAACTGAAAGCTTGCTTTCGATTTCTTATTTTCTCAACATCTATAACCCTAATAACTCTAATAAATACAATTTGCACCCAGATCATCAGTTTGTATTCCTGCAGGATGTTCCTTGTCTTTTTTATGCTGCACTGTCTCCTTTGCTATGAACTGATCTTATTAGTTTGGCTTCATTTGGCTCAAAAGCCCAACATAAATATATAAGAGGTGACACGGTGTTCCTCCCTTATTGTGTCTGGGGCCTCTGGAAGTCAATAAATAAAATTAAGCTATTATTACATTTATTTTCCTTCCAATGGTTTATTAAGACAAGCACAGGAATAGTTTAGAACAAACTTCAGTCAACGTTTTGGCATGTCCTGCACATAAGAAAAGCCTAGTAGCCAGCAATCTAACAGAACTTGAAATTACCTCTGTTGCACTGTCTGTCTCCATAAGCTGGGAAAGCAGCCAGGAGAATGTTCTGCTGAGCTCAGTTTCTCATATTCTCTTCACCTTTGCTCATGATGTCTTCATCTTTGAGGTACCTGTTTTGTCTATAAGACATGCTTGTCTTGTGGGATCCCCAGAGCAGAGTCGGTGTTAGATATCCGGCACCATTTGCACAGTGCCCAGAGGATGAGGTCTTTATCCTTGAAAAATGTTGCAAGGCCCTACTGAAAAGAACAGAAGCAGCATTGCCAGGCTGCTATTTAAATGCTATTTAACTCCTCACCACATGCTGCTCTTCCCATCTCTAATCTGAGAACAGGAACAGAGGGTAGCGTAGTGCCATCACTTGTATGAAACCTCTTACATGTCTTACAGTGGCTGGGGAAAGAGGATCCCCAATCTCCATATTTATCTGTAGGCCTCCTGCCCATACCAGGAACTGAAAAGTACCTTCATGGTGCACCAGAACTCCCCATATACTGCTCTTTCCCAGCAGGCTTGTCTCAGCTTTCTCTCTCAGCTGCTTTGGAAAAGAACTTGACAGGAAGGTGCTAAAGACTAAAAGCACCATGTGAGAAGTTGTCCAGGTTAGACTTGGGTAGTTGCAACAGTGAAGAGCACCAAAGTGGAGACCTGAGCACAATGATTACCTGGTAGAGGCCAGGAAAGGTCACTGCAGACAAGCACAAATTATTTATGCCAGCATAACCTTGCCCAGGGCTCTTAAATCATCCAGAAAAGCAGTGGCGTTTCATACCGAGACTGGGAGTTCAGTCTGGCTTCTCCAACATCCACTGAGAGAACACGAGTGCAGTGGCTGATTTTACGGTGAGTGCTGTAGGGATGGGGACTATAAAGAGTTAGAGGGAATTAAGTGCCCAGCTCCCTCTGCTGTGTTTGGATGAGCTTTCTTAATTCATTTATCCTTGCAGGCAAATCGCAGCCTCATAGACATTTCTGTGCATGAAATGTGGAAGGCAGGTATTGCTTTTGCATAACCACACCAATTTTGAAAGCTAGGGATAAGAAAACACAGGTAAGGCTAAAAATATCGGTGAGAACCTTCTCGAGAGAATGAATTGCAGCAGACAAAGCCAAAATGTTTACAGCTAAATGCTCTTCACTACATTGAAAGCTATGGAGAGATTCACAGTATCACAGTAATGATAAGGTTGGAGAAGACCTTAAAGATCATCCAGTCCAACCTAAATCCAAATAAACCCAGCAATCCTAACATCTAACATCTAGATNAATACTATTGGCCCTCTTGGCCGCCTGGGCACACTGCTGACTCATGTTAAGTTTACTGTCCACTAACACCCCCAAGTCTCTCTCCACCTCAGAACTCTCTAAGAACTCCATTCCCAGCCTGTAGTTCTGCCTGGGATTGTTATAAACAAAGCCCAACAGAAGCAGATTGTTATAAAGCAGAACCCAACACTTAGACTTGTTAAAACTCATCCTGCTGGAGTCTGCCCATCTCTCCAGTCTGTCCAGGTCCCTCTGCAGGGCCCTCCTACCCCTAACAGATCAACACAAGCTCCAAGCTTGGTGTCATCTGCAAATTTGCTCATGATGGACTCCATCTCATCATCAATATCATCAATGAAGATGCTGAACAGGACCAGACCCAACACCAGTTGGAGTCAAGGTTTCATTCCTATTTCTTCTCTCCAATATTATGTCTTTACATAAAGGTAAAATTAAATCCAAATAATCCTTGCATGATGTAAAGATGTTTTTGTTCAGCTTCTGAGGTTTGAAAAAGTTCCCACTAGTAAATTTTTTTAGTACATCCTGGAAAAGGGGATGTTTTAAACATCCTAGAATCATAGAATCATTAGGGATTGGAAGGGACCTCGAAAGATCATCCAGTCCAATCCCCCTGCCACAGCAGGATCACCTAGACCAAGTTGTAGAGTCAGTCAGGGTTAGAAGGGACCACAGGAAACAACATCTCCTCGAAAGGGGATGTTTTAACATTTCCTACAGAAATAAAAAATTAGCCTAACAAGATACATTTTGGAGAGATCTTTAAAATACACATCCTTAGATATGTTTCATCATACAGTCACACTGCAGTCTGGAGCTCAAAAAGTGATTTAGGATGTTTGATAGGGTAGGACCAAAGGCCACCAAGAACAGTGCCCGTGGTGTCAGCTAATGCACCAATTCAAGGGTGCTCTTTGGTCTGAAGAGAAAACCCTAAGCATCACTTTCACATTCCTTTTCTTGGGGCCAGAGAATAAAACATGAAGTGGCTGTGCCAAGCCTTAATGAAGAAATTAAAAGCATGCTGTAAGGAGTAAGAAGGCTTGTGCACAGATTGGTATTTGGGACCTTTCCCATCACTCACCACATTAGCCTCATCCTCTTGCTGCTTCAGCAAGATGCTGCAAATTAGAAAGTTATTCAATAATTACACCCCTCTCCCCTTTCCTTTGCCTCTCCTGTGCTCACGCTTTATGATGAAGCCCTGAATTACAACTGAACACATGTTATTGTTTGTACAGGTCTCACACCTCAGTGCACAGAGACAATGGGACAGGCAAGCAATCCTCTGCACAGGATTTCCTTCCCATCAGTGCTGCACGCCTGCGCTGTGGAAAACCTTGCCACACACTTCAGAACCCACTGGAAAAACATTACTGTTAGTATCCTCACTCAGTGCTACAAACCCTTGCACACTCCACAGGCACACACAGACTTCTTCCCCTAAATCTGCTGTGAGATCAGAGCGGTCCAAGATTTATTTTACTGAGTAGGGACCAAGGCCCAGAGGACGGGTTCAAAAGAACAATTTCATTTGTGATGTCTCAGAATAAGGACACAATTATCATTTTCCTTTTGGCCAAGTTTTTATCAGTCCACAGCACAGCTCCCAGTGACTGTGGATGCAGCTACTTGCAGCTACCAGTGATGATGATGAGCACTCCAGCAAGCTGGATGTGCTGGCCCATTTCTTCACACACACATGCACCCAGCTGTCCTCACTAGGGCATCAAGGAGAGGCAGCCTGCTATCCTCCAGCAACCTTCTGTTGTTCCTTGGGAAGAGAGTGTCTCCAGGAAAGTCTAGCCCAGATCTTCCAGCTCAAGCCGAATCAGTGCTCTCAGAATCTGGGAAGAAGTCTGCAAAATTTCAAGGAATTCTTTTGAGAGACCAGAGTTTTCCAAAACTCACAATTTCTCCACACATGGAGACTTTTATGGGAACAACAAGTGGAATTTCCTTGACAGGGCCGAACAGAGCAGGGAGGTAGGCTATGGGTGTGTGGAGAAGAGGTGGGTACTACTTTCACCATCTGATGAGCAAAAGGTAGCTTGTTCTTCCAGAAAATTTAATAGCCTTGTTCCGTTGGCTGCTTTCAGCACACTTACATGTCAGACAGCTTGGCATTGCGCTGCACGCCCAGGTGACCACTATCTGGAGCAGCAGTGCAGATGGAGCCTTAAGGCTGGCTCAGTTTTGGTTTCTGAGGAGCTTTTCAGGCTTTGCTTCCATGGCAGAACTTCCATGTCCTGTTTTCAGGCTCCTTCTTCACTCAGAAAAGGAAACACTCCGCACTGCTCTCTCGGTTCCAGGCAGCTGGGCATGACAAGATGAGCTATTACCTGATGTTCATTATATTTGTTGAAATAGGAAATCAGTATGACAGGGTGAGTAACACTCGACAGAAATACTGCTACTCCACCCTACACATCTGCGAGGCTCTCTCAAGCCACGCGAAAGTAATACAGCACCGGTGGACTGGTTCACAATGGGAAAGTTTTCCCTCTTGTCAGCAAAAAAAACCACCCCACAACCAAGGTCTTTCTGTGATTTTCTGTGATTTGCTTTTTTCAGCCAAAGATCAGGTTTTTGAGCTCTTGACCACCGCTTGAAACACAATAATGGGGTTGAGGTACCGACTGGAATGCTTAACTTTGGCTGTGGTTTGTAAACTCGGGAATGTCTCAGCTGGGTACTGCTGGGACACCAAATGAGCTGTTACAATGCCTTCAGAAGAAATTTAAGACACAACCTTTGCTTTGGGAATACTGACACAAGCAAATTCAGATTGATATGGCAGCGGTTTGTTCTTCCCTCAAATGCTCATCCCACAAGTTATTCAAAGAAATATAAATTCAGGAGTGTCAGATTCAACTAAAAGTCATTTCCAAAGCAGCATCTGAAATGCTCCACGATGAGTCAACAATCTTTTTCAGCTTGGTGCAAGAATTTGAGACTTCTTGTTTTGATGTTTCCCATTCAAAATGTTCCTTAGCACTTTTTAATGTGAGAAAAAAAACAGCAATTTCAACTTTGAGTTCCAGCTATAGACAAATACACAAAACCACTGAAACGTGTCATGGTGAACAAGTCTGGGGCTTGTTGGGGGTTGTTTTCAGCTCAGCTGTTGGTACCTGCTGTCTGACTAGTGAGGATGCTGCTGTTTTCTTGTTCAGGTAAATGAATAAATTGATTAAGGAAAAACTGACAAGAATTGTTGAAGAATTAGGAATTGGCAGAGAAAACTATGGATAATTTAATAATCTCAGAATGGGCAAAACAACCTGTATTTTCAAATTCTTCCCTTTTTCTCATATAATATTATTGTTGACATTCAGTGGTGATTAAGGATGCACTCATCCCCTCTCTCAACTAGTGTCATCTAGAAAACCCTAAGCTCCCAGTCTCTAATGAGAAGCTTTCACACAGTGAAAGGAAAATGTGGCAGACAGCACAGGAAGATGATTTTATCCCTGCACAGACCACTTCTGTGCACCCAACCTGCAGAAAGCTGCTGTTTTCATCTAGAGTTGGGAAAGATTCAAAACAGTTTTGGTTCCTAGAATGACCTACAATAAGCAAAGCTCCATGAACCACGTCCAGCAGATCGAGGGAAGTTCTTCTCCCCCTCTACTCTGCCCTGGTGAGGCCTCATCTTGAGCACTGTGTTCAGTTTTGGGCCCCCCAGTTTAAGAGGGACGGGGATCTGCTGGAGAGGGTCCAGCGGAGGGCTACGAGGATGATTAGGGGACAGGAGGGCATGGCTTATGAGGAGAGGCTGAGGGACTTGGGGCTTTTTAGTCTGGAGAAGAGGAGACTTGATCAATGAGACTTTGATCAATGTTTATAAGTATCTGAAGGCTGGCCAGGAGGGGGGGGACAGGCTCTTTTCACTTGCTCCCTGTGATAGGACAAGGAGCAATGGGTGTAAGTTGCAGCAGAGGAGGTTCCGCCTCAACACAAGGGGGAACTTCTTTACTGTGAGGGTCACGGAGCACTGGAACAGACTCCCCAGGGAGGTCGTGGAGTCTCCTTCTCTGGGGACTTTCAAGGCCGCCTGGATGTGTTCCTCTGTGATCTGTGTTAGATAGTTTTGTCCTGCTGCGGCAGGGGGGGTGGACTCGATGATCTCTTGGGTCCCTTCCAACCCCTAACATCCTATGATCCTATGAACCATTCCTTCTGCTGTGTGAAATCGTTCACTTCACAAACAGTGCTGCTAGGTCTATCAGTGTCACAAAACAGTGGAGAGTATAGAGGGCTGTGCTGGAAGTGCAGTGCTCATCCAGAGTGAAAAAAGATTTCTGCAATTTGCAGAGTCTGACTGCACAGCACAGACAGTTTCTCACCTGGGCCAAAGCAGTGACCTCAGCACTTTCCATCACATTTCATAATTTCTGATTGCAAGGAAAATATATGGGGATAAATCTGTGCTGAGATGAATCTGCACTGTGTTTCTCATGTCACAGTTCCTGGACAACAGGAAGCCAGAGCAGACTAATGGTTCCAATCCTGGTGGAAAATAACCACACTTCTGTTGTCTCCTGATTTTGGAAGATGTGTGAGTTTTATCTGACTTGTCACAGCCCGAGAGTTTCCATCACTCCTTGTTGTATCAGTACAGACCTTGTTAAAAAAAAGGTCACACAAAATCACAGAATCATTTTGGTTGGGAGAGACCTTTACGATTATCAAATCCAACTGTTGACTCAGCACTGCAAGGTCACCACAAAGCCACCTCCCTATGCACCACATCTATATGTGCTTTAAATACCTCCAGGGATGGTGAGCTTTCTCAAGGGCAATAGGTTTCTGCTGTGGATGAGCTGAGTCAGAGCGGATCCCAATGACTATGCTGTGTTCACAACTGAGTTCACAATGCCCTTCGAGCTGCCCCAGCATCCCACCTGGATGCCAGTCCAGAAGGCTGTGACTTTCCTGCAGGTTCTGTATCTCTCCCAGGATCTGCACCTGCCCACTCCACAAAGATGCCTCATATGCTGGGATACCCACACAGCCTCAGACAACCACTGACAAAATGAGAGCTGAAAGTAGTCAGCATCTCCACTTGGGTGCATTAAATTTCAACAAATCCCATCCTTTAACTGTTATGTTTATGAGTCGGGCTTGATAAACAGGAGCTACAAACCCTACTATGGACCAAAACTTGTGTCATTCACTCAGGCAAACATTAACAGGAGGAAAAGAATGAAGTTTCTGTTTCCACAGAAGTCCTGAGGGCACCATGGCTGAAAATGTTGCCTTGGACTGCTAAGACATGTGTTCTGGGCGAAACCGTCTCTGAATTCCTGGGGTCATGGGTTTGAGCCCTAGGTAGCACATCTAGAGACAGTACTGTAGACTTACCCTGCTCCAGCAGTGAGGTTTGACTTAGATGATCTTCCGAGGGCCCTTCCAACCTCTAACATTCTGTGTTTCTGTGAATCCTCATGGCCACACGAGGTATTCTGACCTGCATCACTCAGGCCCAAGCTCCTCACAGAGCTTGCTCCAAGCACACAGCCTGCCTTCAACATTTTACAAGAAGATAACTGGGGATGAGTGGCTGGAGTGTAGCCTGGCAGAGAGGGACCTGGCAGTACTGGGTGATAACCAGCTGAACAGAAGCCAGGACAGCAGACATAATTCTCCCCCTGTACTGAGCACTGGGGAGGCCTCCCATTGAGTACTGGGGGCAGTTCTGGGCCCCTCACTTCAAGAAAGAGATTGAGAAGCTGGAGCGGGTCCAGAGGAGCAACGAGGCTGGGGAAGGGACTGAAGGGAAAGTCTGATGAGGAGAGGCTGAGGGAGCTGGGGGTGTTTAGCCTGGAGAGGAGGAGACTCCTCTCTACAAGTCCCTGAAGGGCAGTCAGCTGAGGGTCAGACCCTTCTCCCACACAACTAGCCACAAGAGTGCAGGGCCTGAAGCTGCCAGGGAAGTGTTAGGCTGGATGTCAGGAAGCCCTTCCTCACAGAAAGGGGGATCAGAGCCTGGACTGGACTGCCCAGGGCAGTGATGGAGGCCCCATCCCAGGAGGTGTTGACGGGCAGCCTGCCTGTGGCCCTCAGTGCCCTGGTCTGGCCGATGTGGTGATGGTAGGTCCTGGACTGGGCTGGATGAGCTCAGAGGGCTTTTCCAGAGGGCTCACAGGGCTATGATTTTGTGAGAAATTCTTTCAAACTCACTTTAAAATGAGGGGGCACCCATATCTCATCCACCAAGTTATTTCAGTGCTAGGACAGTTTTTCTGTGCGTTTTCTAATAGCAGTTGCCTCAGTTTCTACCCACGAGCTCTTTTCTTTTTCTGCTATGGCAATCTATTCTCAGCCATGTCTTCCATGTGTAGTCTTCCACAACGTCTTCTAAAAATAATGTTAAGAGGTTAAGAGAACATTTCCCTGGATAAATTAAAAATTTCACTTTCATTTATGCTTTGTGATAGGATAAGGGGCAATGGGTGTCAGTTGGAGGGCAAAAAGTCCCATCTCAACATGAGAAAAAACTTTACTGTAAGGGTGACAGAGCACTGGAACAGGCTGCCCAGGGAGGTTATGGAGTCGTCTCCTCTGGAGGCTTTTCAGATCAATCTGGATGCATTTCTGTGTAAACCTTCCAACCCCTAATCATCTGTATATCTGCATATTTCCACATTCTGACATCTCTTTCTCAAAAGGACATTCTGGAAACTTCAGATGCACCTCCCCAATTCCTTTCTATCTTTTATCGTAACCTCTTTTAGGTTGGACACAGCACAGTGTCCACCAAATTAAGTTGCCCCCTTGCTATTGTCCTATTCCTACAGTCAGGATCCTATTCTCCCAGTTATCTACTGATTAAGAATCCCTGAAAAATGGCTTTGAAAGTAATTCACTGGAGGAAGCCCTATAAGCATTGTACTACAGTCTGCACATGTAATTACCATCATCAAATTACTGAGAAAGGAAAGAGTCGCTTCATGAATTCAATGGAATTTATCATAGAGTATTCACCATATTAATATTAAATGAGACAATCCCTCATCTATAATGGCTATTGCTCCTCTTTCCCCTCCGTGCTTTAAGCATTCTAACACAAAATAGAAATGGGTCTGGAAAGCAAACCAGCAGATTGTCAAGGCTGTGTTAATTGGGCTCTGTGTATCCCTGCTACAGCCAGACATAACACTATTTACAGCCAGATGCTGAGAATTAATGGTCTCTTGCGTCTGAATGGAAACCAGAACACAGTTTCAAATGTGAACAGAAATGCTGGGACACAGAGGTTATCCCTTTTGTACATAAGCTGACAAAAGATTGGAAAGTTGTCTGCATTTCCCAGCAAGAATCTAATTAAAATGAGGGAAAGAGGGAAAGGCATTTCTCAAAATACTTGCTGGAATTATGTAAATAATGAGCACAAACAAACCTCTGTGCTCACACTTAGGAGAAGAGCAAAGAGCTGCCTATTTACTGCCAGTTCCTCTGGCCCCAGACGCTCTGTGCAAGATCTGCTGCTGGCCCAGCTCTCTTCGCACTTCACACCCAGTTTACCCAAAGCTTAGTGTCACTAATTGCAATGGTGTGACTCCAACTGGAGAGGAAAATCTGTGACTGATTACCAAGTGTTCCCTCACGTATCTGGTCCGTAGGTAGGAGATGGTCATTATCAAGCAAACGGCAGTGACTGGACAACAGCATGGTGGAGCTTCACTCTGGTCCTTTCCCACCTCCTCCACCACCCTATCCTGCAGTCATCAGGACAGGTTACCCCTATTTATGATAGAGTGTCAAGGCAATACCCACTACCCAGGCTGAAGACTCTGTAAAACAGCTCTGTGGTGACCTGAGCAGTCCTGTTACAAAACTGTTGACCGGGAAAAGAGAAGAAAGTCAGCTGGCCAACACTGCGTAACAGGGTGATTAATGATGGTATTTGAGTAATTTTCTTGCAAAGGAGGTTATTGGGAAGGACACATTGAAATTAACTTTCTTCACCTACTCCATCTTTAGGAATAAATTGCAGCTCTAGAAAGCAGGAGACAAAAGTCTGTGAAAACTGCAGAAGATCTTAACAGCGTGGCCACAAGCCCAAGCCACTTACTGTGATGGAAATTCTGAAGTTGCATGAAAGGGTGAAAAACCAAGGTGAAGTGTAGCTATGCAGATGACAAAGCTGGAAAGATTGCTGGACCATTACTTCTGAGGCAATATCCTTGGAGGTATGCTGGGGGGCAGGTTCCTCTGGGCTAATAGAGGACTTTGGGAACTGTCACTGGCAGCAGAAGCTTAACCCAGAGCAGCAGAGGTAGCAACAGCAAGGGGAGTGCCAGTATGCACCGCAAGCATTGCCCAAACTGACCCCTGAAGGAGCCTGTGGGGGGCACAAGCACCAGCAGAGCATGGCCATGTTGGAACAGGTCTCCTTGTGTTGTTTACTTTATGCCTTAGGTCTGAATGGATGGCACAAAACAAACCACTTTTGTACCACAACACTCTCTGACCTGTAAGAAGTCACACAATCGCCTCCTCCTCCCCAACCAATGCCTGGAGCTCACACTATTGCAGTGCATGGTTATGACCTCTCTCCTGGCCCCAGATAGCACAGAATAAGCAAAGGTGCCAAGCTGTGTGCTGTCTGTACTCAGCATGTAAGGGAAAAGACCTCAAGAGAGATGGTGTTCACTGCAGGAGAGGAGCACTCCATCTAACAAGACCTCAAGTACAGAAAATGCCTTCTAAGTGACCCACTTCCCCACTTCAACATCACATCCCAGTTACAGCAAAGCACTGACAAAAGCCCTTCATCATCTGTCTAGATGTGTGTTGCACACAGAGACCACTGCAGTGCCACTCCCTGAAGTGGTCAGACCCCCAGCTGCAAAGGAAGAGTACTCTTCAGACATATTGTGCAGTGTCTGAAAAAGGAGAAGGAGAACATCAGTAGGAAATAGAACAAGGGGCTCGAGCTACGGTCATCGATGAGCACAGACATTATCTATGCACAGCAGGTCGGAGACTATTTGTAACTGCAGGAATGACTCAGCCAGTCCCAAGGCAGAGATCATGCAGCTGATAGATCCTTTGCATAGGAAATAAAAGCGTAGGAAAAGAGTCTAGAGACCCAATGATAAGGGGAAAATCTGATGCAGACTCTGACTGGAAGAGAAGAAAAGATCCAGAGGAAATTCTGTGATTTGATGGATGCAGACAAACAACATCCAGTCTTTTTCAGTCATACTTAGAGTGATTTGAAGGTTTTGGAAAAGGGTGTAGGGAGAACACGTATTCAGGATTGAGAAACAGAAACGATCAATAAGCAGGACCTACATGTGGATGCTTGAAGAGGAGACTACGACTGTTTATTTCATTCTGAAGAAGGGACCTTTTGGTTTGGAGAGCCAGGCTCCTTTGCATGCCTGAGGAAGGTACCATCTCAGAACACCTGCATTGGCAGAGATTTTAAAATCTTGATGAACCAAATCTCAGGGTTATGAAACTGCATCCTTCCATGAACAAAGGAGTAACAGGATGTGTTAGATCAATAGAAAAATGTGAATGAGATGGGCACTTCTCAGTTTTATTTGGCAGGCAAGCCTGGAGAACAAGAGGTACCAGGCGAGCACTCACAAAGTCACTATCTGAAACAGCATCAGAACATGAATTGACTTCCACCTAATCCCTGCCCAGATGTCTCTGCCCCAATCTAGTCCCAGATCAAGTAAGTGTTTCAACAGTCTTAATATTAAAGTTCAAACATCTGAGAGCATCTCTCTAACTAACAAATGCATGTCTGACTTTGCTAGTTAGATTCCACTGCCCTTTTAAGAAGCCACCCAGAAATCCTCATTTTCTTCATGAAACATATTGATCCAGGCACACAGAATCACAGAATGCTTTGGTGCAGAACGACCCTTTGAAGGTCATCTAGCCCAACCCCTCTGTAATAAGTAGGGACATCTCAATCTAGATCAGGTTGCCCAGAGTCCCATACAGGTTCCCATACAGTCTGATACTGAATCTTTCCAAGGATGGGGCCTCTACTACCTCTTTGGGAAACCTGTTCTGGCATTTCACCACTCTCATTGCACAGAATTTCTTCCTTATATCCGGTGTAAATCTGCCCTCTTTTAGTTAAAAAACATCACTCCTTGTTCTGTCTCAACAGGCCCTGCTAAAAAGTCTGTCCCCCTCTTTCTTATAGGCTCTCTTTTACGTACTGGAAGGCTGCAATAAGGTCACATCAGAGCAGCCTTTTCTCCAGATTGAACCACCCCAGCTCTCTCAGCCTCTCATCACAGTATTACAAGCATTTAAGAGTTTTGCTAAACTAAAGCTTTAATCTCTTTGTAACTCGCTCCCCACCACAAGCCTGCAGACAGTCATGTTTTCCTTCCTTCCTCCATTTGTCAGTCTTGTTAACTGCAGTTTCTCTGGCTGTAAAGACTTGGGCTGCAAGGACTGAAAATTCCCCAGAGCAAGAAACGTATCTCGTTATCTGTTTTAATAATGCATAACAAAAGATTGGCTATATCCCAGTACAAAAAGCAAGATCAAACAAACAAAACTGTTCTTTAACTGAATTAAACCCATCTCAAACCTACATTCCCTGTTCCTCAAAAGATCCAAACCAAACAGTTTCTAAAATAATATATTCCATCTTCCCAGAAGCTGTTCTATCTTTTGTTCTCAGCGGCAAGAGCTGGCATATGTGTTTTGCTATTGAGTGTGAAAAAACCTCCAAGACACTATCCATAAAGTGTTGTCTTCCCAATACATTAGAATCCTCTTCCTTTCCTCTGTAAACAGCCAGGAAACATCTCTCACCAGAATGTGCTACTCCAGGAAGAAGTAACAGCTCTTACAAAGCCAGCTCTGTTCCACAAGAATCCTGCAACATGTCTATGGGACTGCTGACTCAGAATGTGCTCACAAGCCATGCTCACAGCATCCAGTGTGCAGCAACCAAAGTACTAGTGTGTGCATTGAAAAAAAAAAGGGAAGACCGAAAGCTCTGACTGCAAGTGGAATTCAGATGTTCTTTTCAAAATGTACCCAGCATAAAATCCCATAAAAGCACTTCAGCATCTCAGTCCAAGCACAAAGAATCGAGGCCATTTCTTCTCAGAAATTCAGTTCTCATAGACACTAACCTTTTACTTGACTTTGATTCATGTGCAGAAGGGTCTGTTTCTCCTCCAGAAAGTCCATCAGCCCAGGTAACCCTCCTTTGGGACACAGTGTGGAGTATTGTAACAAAACAAATAAAGACATCAGTCTGAGTCCAAGTGCTCCTCTTGTGCTTGTCCATGTGTGCCACATCTTCCCTTGCCTGCTGCCGCTCACAAAGAATCACAGAATTATTGAGTCTGGAAAAGCCCTCTGAGCTCATCAAGCCCAGCCCATGACCTAACATCACCACATCAGGCAGACCTGAGCACTAAGTACCATATCCAGTCTGTCTTTAAACACCTCCAGAGATGGGGACTCCACTCTTCTCACCTACATAGATCCTTCTTGCTTTAATCCATATCAGCAATCTATCTCTGATGGCCCATGATGAATAAACCCCTACCATCTCGTCGAAGAAGACTGATGATTTCTCTTTTTAAATTAAAACAAAACAGGTGCATTTTGTCAGGTGACAGCTGATCATCCAAGCCCTTGGGATGGGGCATCTCCAGACCAGATAAAGGAAACTTTGCCACCTCAGTCACAGTTGCAATTTAAACGCTCTCAACAGGTTCATGTGAAGACCTTTCTTATGGAGTCCTTTCACTCATGTCTCTGTTTGGAAGGTACTTTGGAATAAACCTGTTATCACTGGGACAAGTATTAGGTCTGATCAGATATTTTTTTCAGACTGGAAAGACTACTGGAATACACTGGTCTTATTGGTGCGGGAGCACTGGCAGAGCTGAACCCTCTACCTGCTCTGAGCTGTTCTTCTGTTGGTGGGGATGTGGTTTTCCAGTTAATCCAATTTAAAACTAACTTTGCCCAAGAATTCATTATTTCCCAGTGAAAACACATCATTTCCTGGTACTCGGTGTCAAACTGAGTCAGGCATCAGAGTAATTATTGCTCTGCTCTACTTAATGCCTCCCACTTAGGTTGCTAATGACTCAAGCTATGGAAGTACCCATGCAATAAGGAAGAAAACTGGGGCACGGAGACTGAGATGTACAAAGAGGTGTAAGAAAGGCTGCTGGTCTTTTCCCAAAAGCCACAGTCCTGCAGGTGAGGCTTCTCCCCCATTCAAAGCTGTAGCCTGCACAAACTGCCCAAACTCACTGTAAAAGCAATTCAGACACCAAGTTTGGTCTTCTGGAGTCGGTCTACATTAGCTTGTATCCTGAGAGGAGCTGCCTGCCAGGACACAGAGCTTGAAAAATTCATTTCTACTTGTACCTGCATCACATGAGCTTGGAGGGACCTGAGGAAAACAACTCCCTTTCTGATACACATTAACCTCCTTTGAAAAGCACTTTGAGAAAAATTGCAAAGGAGGGTTATATAAGAGCAAGAAATTATTATTATTATCATCATCATGATTATTACTACTACTAGAAATCCTCCAGACAGAGGCTTGATAGCATTGCACTTTGCAAGCAAAAACAGGTTTTATACCAAGAAATATCTTTAAAACAAGCTCAGTGATGAAACACCTAATCACCATGTTTTGCTTTATTGTTGCATGATTGCACAGAGCACAAAAAATACTAATTAATCCCCACAGCAGCAGAAGGAGAGGAACTGTCAGTTCAGAATCAGCCCTTAGGTCTCCATAGTTATAGCATCTCATCCCCCACAGGAGAATTCAGAGGAAGGTACAAGAAACCTCAGAGATACCCAGAACAGAGGAATCTAACCTCAAGGAAATTATCTTTCTAACCTCCTGTTATTTGGAAGTTAAAATGATGAGGCAATTGTTCCTTATCGAAGGCAGACAGGTAGGACCACATCAATCAGACAGCTAAAGGAGATAAGGATGCCACAGGATTTGCCCAGGCCATTAGCATCCTACTTATATGGGGAAACTCCCTGCAGTGTGACCACTTCAGTGGAAAACACATAAGGCAGTTGTCTGCACTGGCTCAGGACAGAACTTAAAACACCTGCACACCCCACTAGAGCTTATTTTCAGGTGAAACAACATCCATGTGTACAAACTGCCTTGTAGGTGGCGTAAGTGGCACCAACCCCTTTTGCTTCGATGCACCCAGAGTGCTGCCCTGTGCTTCATCAGCCAACATCTCTACAAAATCCTGGTCTAATTGTGCTGAGATTTTGTTTCAGCTGAAGCCTATGCTGTGATATAGCCTACCGTAATGGTTATCCACAGGAAATCACTCCTGCAGGGAGAGCAATCCCGCTCTCCCCACTCCTGTGACTCACGCAGCACAGCATTGCAACAGCAAGCAACAGGCTGGGCTGTGTCACAGGGAAACTCCTCTGCCCTCATCACTGATTTATGGCTGCCCATGGCAAGCAGATCTGTCTTCAGTGCTGGCTGGAAGATGCTTGCGAGGCTGTCTAAATAATTCATCTGCAAGAGCTTGTGTCAGCCTCTGCAAGGGCCTGTTTCCACAGCAAACAGCCCCAGGTGCCCGCAGTGCACAGAGCAGCCTCCAGCTCCGGTGGAAGGCGGGTGTGTGTGGAGGCTCAGGCAGCTCCTCACGCTGTGCCGAAGCACAGGCACACCGAATACATTCCAGTGCCTGAGCCAGACCGTTGTCTCATTCTGCTCCTCCTGTCTGCAGTACTGCTGCAGTTCTGCTGTTTGCACAACAGACAAAGGCCAGATCTGCTCGATAGGCTGCAATTGATACTGCTCTTTGGCAGACTGGACAGGGATGCTCAGTAAGGAGCTAAAAGAGGATAACTGGGGCTTCCCAGGAAAACACAGAACTATTCTATCACTCCTAGGACCCTGTTGGAAAAGAATTGTTAACAATATGGTAATAAGTTCTGCATTGAGTCTGTACATGCAGCCAGAGCACATGTTTGGAGAAGACACTAGACTGGATGTAAAGATATTGAATGGTGGAGAATCTTCCATGCTCTTACTGAACCCCACACCAGCCAGACCAACCACATTGCACCCATTTCACGAAGAACCAAGTTTGCAGTCAAAGAAGTGACTTTCCAAGGTCATAAAGAGCACCTGATGGCAGAAGAAAGTTCTCCACCTTACTGCAATTTCTAACTGAGCATGTAATTCAAACACAGTCAGCATCTCTTTTGAAAACCACACAGATCTCTTCAGCATCTTTTAGTGATGCAGATACGGGAGCAACCACAATAAAATGCAGGGTAGTGCCCTCAGCCCTTTCCATGGCGTGCTGCAAACCTTTGCCAGCAGATTCCAGAAAGGAAAGCCATTTACTGGACTGCAATCACCACTCACAGTGGAAAAAAAAATTGGTAAACAATCTGAATTAATTAACGAGGACATGGCCTTCTAGCTGACTGAAACCTATGCTAGGTTCACAGGAGAAATAAAGCCCCATCGGTTAACTCAAGGCAGATGATTTTGAAAAATTTAGCTGCAGCTATGTCTTCCTTTGTGGAGGTTTTTCCTGCCTCAACCCAGGCAGTCCATTTTCATGCACACTGTGACTGCACAGCTACATGGCAGGGAAACCCCCATCTGCTCCCCTTGGATTTACACCCAGCCGTGAAAAATGACTCTAGCTTCAAGTTTCTGCAAGGAGATGCCAGTAGAAAATGAGGTCAAAAAGGCTCACTTTAAATTATTCATTGTGAAAAATCTGCCCTGGCTTTTCTAAGCTTGTGCAGACAAAGAGGAACCACCACCTCCCAGGAGCTGCTCTGTGCATTCGTTCAGCTGCCTATGGCTCTGCTTCATATGAGGCGATGAACGAACGATGAACATGGCACCACAGCAGGAGTGTGGGAGCGAGGAGATCTGGATTAATCTGTTCCAAGCACCAACTGTCTCCATGTGTCATCCTGCGAGAGTCAGAGGCATTGATTTGGGGATCAGACAGGAGTGGCTTGATGCTGGAAAATCTGGCAGTGAAATCCCTGATCCACACAATGCGAGGGATCAGACTAAGAGACCAGAATGGGGGTGATGCAGGAAAATTTCTGAGGAACTAACAGGATCTTCTGCCCCAATTTTGAGACATCAGGGAAAATTATTGCATTTTCTGGAGCCCTTTCAGTTGTGCCTGGTGAAAGGAAATAGCAAGTCCTTCTCAGTGAAACGTCTTGCTGGCAGACGTTGGAGCTGAGCAGCTTTTGGAGGCACCTCCTTGACTCATCCGTCCTAGCAGCTATCACTCACACTGCAAACACATAGACCTTCCCTCAGTTCAAACTGCACGGACATGACCTTGCCTAGCCCTGCGTAAAGGTGCCTCACTCCTCATGTCTCTTCTAGTTTTACTGTGGCATGGTACTTCTCCTCTTACTGGTGGAGCTGACACACTAGCTCTTGAGAGACATGAAAAACACTTCAGGAAAAAAAGTTGCATAGGAAAATGACATTTGAGCACTGGTGGTCGCCAAAAGCTTTAAGTCACTGAGTATCATTGCTGCACTTTCAGTTCTACATAGTCAAAGGGAATCCTCATAAAAGGACGCGCTAGGCTGGGAAACACTGGGGCTGTAAAATCAGCTGTACGTCACCCACAGCAGAGATGCTGTTTGTGCTGTCCTGTGTTTGTCTGGTTTGTTGACTGTTTCTGTAGGCTCAGCTCTTTCCAGAGGGATTGCTTGGCTCTTTCATTTTCCTCGGGCTCCCATACTCTTTTACAAACATCTTACATGACACAAGACCCTGAATTCACTGTATGTGTCCAAGCAAAAGGGAGATCTGCAGCTGGGTACTGAACAACTGCTTTGTGATAAGGGCACAAATCACTGAGAAATTGCAAAGGGTCACTTCCAAAGTGACAGCTACCTCCAGGGTCCCATCAGCTCATCAGTGGGTGTCAGTCTCATCATTTCACCTTCAAGAGCCATTGCTAATCCCATGTTAATGAATTTTAGTACACGGCTACGCTCTTACCTCTGCCTGTTTCAGCTTCTTGTGAGCATCAAGACAGGTAAGTCCTAAATAATAAATGTTAAGATTTTTTTAAGAGGAAGATTTCATTTTCTTTTTAAACATCTCATGCTCATGTTTTATCCAGGTTCATGTTTTAGGGAATCAGACAGAATAGATTGATTACAGGGATGTCCTTATTTTTAAATCTACGCATAGGCATTGAGGAAGCCCACATGTGACCTTGGGTTGTTAAAGCTGAAAGCAAGCAAAGCACATGCTGGGAGGCTTTGCAGAGCTGGTATTCAAACTCTAATACCAGCAAACACATAGACTTGGCCTGAGGTGACTGAGGGCTGTAGCTGTCTTTTTAATGGCTTCAAAATAAGTATATTGGAACTGTTGGAGCTAGTCCAGAGGAGACCACGAAGATGATCAAAGGGCTGGAGCACCTCTCCTATGAAGACAGGCTGAGGGAATGGGTACTGTTCATCTTGGACAAGAGAGGGGTGTGGGGGGACCTAACAGCAGCCTTGCTGTACCTGAAGGGGACCTACAAAAAAAGCTGGAGAAGGATTTTTTACCAGGGATAAGAGAAAACGGCTTCAAACTAAAGGAAGGTAGATTTAGATGAGAGATTAGGAAGAAATTTCTCCCTGTGAAGGTGCTGAGGCACTGGAACAGGTTGCCCAAAGAAGTTGCAGCTGCTACATCTCTGCAAGTGTCCAAGGCCAGGTTGGATCGGGCTCTGGGCAACCTGGTCTGGTGAGAGATGTCCCTGCCCATGGCAGGGTGGTTGGAACTAGATGATCTCTGACACTCTATGATTGTATTTCCTGTAGAAGGTTGTTTTGTAAATGAGTTACAAGATAAAGAAAACAGGATCAGTGTTCTGGATTTGATGAAATCGTGTTTGCTTATGGTATTCCTGCACCAAACTCTCTTCTAGCACACATGGAGTTAAGTCGTCTCGGCTGCGGGGAAGTTTGCGTTTCCCTCCTGTGCGCTGTGCATGGAGGGGCAGAGGTCGAGGTCGGTGGGGTGCGGAAGTGAAGGGGAGGGGTGGCTGCGGCAGGGGACAGGTTGAGCAGGTGCACTGGGCCAGACAGATTTGGGGGGTCCTTAATTGGGGACAGAGTATTCCTTTTCCCCTCGTTTTCATACCCCCTCCCTGCTTGTGTGTCTCGGGAGTCTGGTTTTGGTTTCATTTTGGCCAGTAGCACACTGCAGCCTGTCTGTTCTGTGGCTCTCTGTCCCTCTTCTGCTTCGCTGCCTCCCCCAGCTTTTTCCCCTTTCCCTTTATATCTTCCTTTTTATCTTCCTCTAATCTCTACCTTCTCCCACAAAGTTTTCAGACTGCTGCCTGGGAAACTACTTACGTTGAATATTTAAGTTTTGCTTAGGAAGTTTCCCAGTCTTTCCTTTTTACTCCCTCCTCATCTGAGGCTTTTAGCGTCTCTTAGGAATCAGGGGTCATCAGGTCTGGGCAGGGGGAGGGGTGGACTTGAATTGAGGAAGAACATACCTTTTTCCCTTTTCCTTTTTATTTTTTGGGTTTTTTTTCTATTTAATAAAATCTTTAATAAAGTTTAATAAAGTTGAGTATTTCTAATTCCAGTTTCCAGATGTGTGTTTACGTTACCTCTTTTCTCCCCCCTCCAAGGGGTGGGAGGACATTTCCGTCTGCACGGTTAAGCAGATTTTGATTTTGTGGGTTAACCGGGTGCTAAACAGTGACAATCAGAAAAGTTCTTCTAAGCATAAATAGTAAAAGAAACATGTGGAATCTTGACTTTGCCCAGATTCAAAAATGCTCCCCTCACACAATGCATACATTAATTTCTGTATCAGGCAATGAGTAGCATCAACACAAGCCAGAAAATGGGGGGAGGGTGTGTGCAGACAAAGGTTAATATCAGTCCTGCACTCACATCATCAGTCACAACAGGAATGAACATTAGAGTCACCTCACAAACTTTGAGGCTCATACCTGGCGTTGGAGCTTTATTTACTGTCCTAGAATGACATAAATAGTGATCACAGTCAGCTAAACACACAGCCTGCTCAGACTGCTTTTGTAAGCATGGCATCTACTCCGCTGTGCCACACCCAACAGGTCAATTCTTGATAAGAACACACCGTCTACACCAGGTTTTTGTGAAAAAGCATCGAGAAATTAAAAAGACATGTGGTTATTACCGGATCAGAAACAAGCTGCCAGGAGCTGTACAAATAGAGGGTAGGGATCACAATTACGGGCTCAAAATCAGCAGCAAAATACTGGGCAGCAAGCAGCAAGAGGAGCTGCAAGTGTCAACCAAGTGTTGTAAGTTGTCTAATCATGGGTTTCTCTGTGGGATGAATGTGGATGTTGCTGGGAAGACAAAAGGGACCCTCAAAGGCAGAGGGGCAATGCTGAGATAGAAAAGACCACATGGAAGGAAGCAAATAGGAAAACCAAAGGGAACAGTTGGTTGAACAGTCAGGAGCTGACATAAGGACAGTCCACCTTCCAGCACAGAAATGCAGAGCCACTCACAGACCATAGGATCATAGGATCATAGGATGTTAGGGGTTGGAAGGGACCCAAGAGATCATGTTGGTGATTTCTCACCAGCCCACTGACTGGATGTCCTGGGAACCTGGGAAGGGTCTCCTGCACACTCCCAGATGGTTCATTCCTGTTGCCTCTTTCAAGCTTTTCAAATCTCTTGGGCCTGGTAATGCTTCTGCTGACTTAGCAGTTGCTTTTCCTCCCTTAGCTGTCTCATGCCCTCCCTCCTTTCATGCCCTCCCAAATATGCTTTCCTCAGCTTTCCTTATGTCCTTTCTGTTCGGCTCTGCGAGGCCCAAATCTCACAGTGCAGCTTCTCTCCTCAGCATGGAGAGGTGGGCAGTTCATCACAAGATACACTCATTGCCTTCTGCTCCTAGTAGCTCGAAGATGCATGAACTACAAATAAGCTGTGTATCTGCTCACATTTGTGGTGCAAATCTCCTTCAGTCACCAGCACCTCAATACTCGAATGGACAGCAGAGGTTTGGAGGGAAAGTCAGGAGCCCGCCTTAAATGACATGTGGCGGTGTGCAAGTCCTGTAACCTGAGCAGCCCTTTTCATTTCTATAGCTCTGCCAGTGCTGCTCTGCAGCAGTGACCCAAACCTAGATCTGCTGACCCTCCAGGTGTTCCACATGCTCCTGGGTAATCACCTGGTGTTCATGGAGGATGAAGTGTTAGGGCAGCCACCACAAACAATCCACAGGAGCAGCTTCCTGGTTGGGGCACAAGCCTGATGCTCAGCTCCTGTTCCAGCAGAATGATCTGTCCATCCATCACCCTCTAGCTGATCTTTCATAGAGCCATGGGCTCTCTAAAATTACAATGAGATTAGTCTGCCACAAGGTTACTGGCTTTTGGACACAGGCTAACATAAAGATTAGCCTAAGCTAGAGCACAAGGAGCAGAGGAGCTCCAGTACAGACTATAAGTGACTCACTGTGGCCTGACACCAATAAAAAGACACAGAGTTTTTCACTGATCTTTCTCCCTCTTTCTTAGTGGGGAATGTGCTGGAATTTTTTGGCGCAAGAGTGTGTATAACTAAGTGCAGCATCACCAGCTTCAGAGAGTCTAAGCTTGTTTCCCCACTGTGTTACAGGATTCACTCCAAAACCTACTACATTAGGGACCATTTCTCCAGACACTCCTGCACTCATTTTGTCTTTCACCTCTCATTTGAGGACAAATGTCAATCTCAAATGACTTTCAGGGAACAGAAGAAAGGATGGCAGACTGTATTTTGAAAGGAGTTCTAAGACACAGGGCAGTGGGCACATAATGACACGTGCTGATCACCATGCAGGGTGTGAATGTGGCTACTGAGCTCATCTGCATAGGCAGTAATCCCCATTGTGTGTGAAGAAGTGGCCCTCACAGAGGCAAATTAAGCATGCAGTACAATGGCTAAATTGTTGAAATAACATTAATGTTTATAATTCAGTTCCCAATATACAAGACAAGGCTGTTAATAATTGGTTTCCTACCTCTGAATGAGCTTGCGTGTTAATTAATTAGTAGTAGCAAAGCACTTTGAAGTTGCAAAGCACCATAAGGAGGCCATCTATTAGTGTGTATGGTAAATGTGCTTCTACATTAAATCATTTGCCTATTTACAATCATTCCCCTTCCAAAATTCCCTCCATTCTCTTATCCAAAATATTAATTAGCATCTAATATTAAAAAAAAAAGGGTGTTTAAATATTCATTTGGAGTTTCTGGAGCAGAACTTCTTTTCCATCCCCAGTGTGCCAAGGATAAGACAGAGCGTCATGTTCAAGTGTGTAGAAATGCAGATATATGAGCCAGGCTCCACAGATGAAGGAAGAGTCATTCAAGAAAGACTCCAGGCTTATGTTGATCTGGACCAAGAGACTCAGGTTTAACTAGCAGCTCTGTGGTGCATTTCTGTGTGACCATAGGCAAGCCTTAGGACCTACAGGTTGAGATACATCAGCCAACTCACTAAGGTGAAGCCTCAAAAGCAACCTAGCAAAGGTTAGGGTACCATGGTTGTCAACAGAGAGTCTGCAGCTTCAGTAGCGTAACCCAGCCCAGCATCTCATGCATGTGATGAGTTGCTCCTTTGAAGTGCCAATCTCTCTCTCCAGGGAGATGCTTCTAATGCTGTGAACACAGAACCAAGTCTGGAGTTCAATCTTCCCAGCTCTCCTCAAACAGTCTGGAGCTTTTTTGCCGGCTTTTATTATGGGCACACTGTTTCTTCTCTTTGGACTTCAAGACTCTAAAGTTCATGGTGTACCATACTTGGGTGGTTTGCCATCGCCTCACAAAGAGGGGTGTCTTCTTCTAAATCACATCCTGGGTGAACATTTACCCAACACATGAGAAAACTGCATCACATGTGAAGAGTAACCCAGGCTACTAACACAGAAACAGCTCAACAGACCCTCCAGCACAAACTGCTGCTGGAGGAGCACTCTGCAAAGAAAACAAGCACCATCACAATGCCTCTGTGCTGCCTGAAGGAGGTAATTGATGTTCAGGATGCTGAAAAGACTTTGGAAGCTTACTGGGTTCACCTTCTCAGGATTTCCTGTGCATCCCAGGCACCAAGAAAAGCTTTTTAGCTCCGTGCTGCAATGAGAAAAAAACCAAAATCTTTTGAAACCTGGGGTAAAGTCTTTCAGACTGCTGAGCCCTGCTCAGGGACGTGGGTGAAGGTTACTCCAATCGAATCCAGAAGAATCCACAGCCTGTGACTTCCGTGATCCAATATTTCCCAGCTGTAGCATGGTAACAGTGTAGGAGTAAATCTCCTGTCATCTACTGACCAAATGGTAACAGACAAGCCAGTTCACTCCTTTGAAACATGCTTCCACATGAAGAAGGAGAACTGGGTACTGCTTTTAACCAGTTTCTAAAACTCACTGGAGAGATTAGTGACCTGACCCATACACCTATTCACTATAGGTTACCTCACTCGAGATCCCTTTTTTCGAACAAGTGCAGTCAGTGATAGAACTTCTCCAGATATTCCACAAAGAATAGACAGTTTCTTGAAGGAGATCTTCCAACTGGCACAGTGCTACAACACTAGACCTCATTTTGATGAACAAATTAAAATCAGTTGGTGACCAAGAATTGAGTGGTTGCTTGGATACTAATGATGATCTGTTTTACATATATTGTCTCCAAAGAGAACACAGCAGTGACCAGCAGTTTAAGAATTTTTGAAAGGACTAATTTTTTCCAACTCAGTGAGATTTTCAGCATCACTGGCAAGAACACGAATTTAAAGCAAGAAGATAGTACTGGGAATCGTTCTCAAATTTCCTCCTGAAAGCTCCCAAAGTTATCACAGAATCATAGAATCCCAGAATCATTAGGGATTGGAAGGGACATCAAAAGATCATCCAGTCCAATCCCCCTGCCACAGCAGGATCACCCAGACCAAGTTGCACAGGAACATATCCAAGCAGGTTTTAAGCATCTCCAGAGAAGGAGACTCCACAACCCCCGTGGGCAGCCCGTTACAGCACTCCATCACCCTCACTTCTCATATTTATGTGGAATCTCCTACGTTCCAGCTTATACTTGTTTCCCCTTGTCCTGTCATTGCATGCCACTGAGCAGAGCTTGGCTCCGTCCTCCTGACACTTGCCCTTTACATATTTATAAACATTAATGAGGTCAGCCCTCGGTCTCCTTTTTATCAAGCTCCCTCAACCCAGCTCCCTCAACCTTTCTTGACATCAGAGAAATGTTCCACTCCCTTCATCATCCTTGTGGGTCTGGGCTGGACTCTCTCAAGCAGTTCTGTATCCTTCTGAAATGTGGCAGAGGAGAGTAAAGGGGGAGGAGAATACATTCCTGTGCAACTTGGTCTAGATGACCCTGCTCTGGCAGGGGGATTGGACTAGATGATCTTTTGAGGATTCAATCCCTAATGTTCTGTGATAACCTCTCTCCATCTACTAACCATCCTCTTTCTGATCCACCCCAGGATGTCATTGAATCATAGAATCATATAGAATCATATAGACGGGACCTCGAAATATGATCTAGTCCAATCCCCCTGTCACAGCAGGATCACCTCACTGGAGAAGCCATGGAATCAGAATCACTCAGGGTTAGAAGGAACCATCATCCAGTTCCAAACCCACCAGCACAGGCAGGGACACTGCACCCTAGACCAGGCTGGCCAGAGCCCCATCCAGCCTGGCCTCAAACACCTCCAGAGATGGAGCCCCAACCACCTGCCTGGGCAACACATTCTAGGCTCTCACCACTCTCATGGTGAAGAACTTCCTCCTCACATCCACTCTAAATCTACCCATCTCCAGATTTGCTCCATTCCCCCTAGTCCTGTCACTACGCGCCATCCTTCTTGGCCACAAGGGCACATTGCTGGCTCATGGTCACCGCGCTGGAAAAACACAACCTTAAATATTGAAAGGGAATAGGGAAGTGCCATTAAGGCATTAATTTGTATATATTTGTGGAGCCAGGCAGAAAATGGGAAGGAAATGGCAATTAATGTAATTTTAAAAACACATGACTGATAATGAGGAAATGAAGGGAACAATGAAATAACCAATACAGCTAGAAATAATTACAGCATCTTTTTCAACATGAGTTATTGCTAGAGGCACACAGCAGAACTGTTCTTAGGCAAGGAGAAAAAGTAGAAATTTTCAAAGGATAGATATTTTTGTCTCTCTATCAAACTGAGCAAGAATTTTGTACTGAGGGTGGAACAGAAAGATTGCCATCTGTGATGAAAAGGGGATGTGAGGTAGCATTTGCTAAAATTAAACATTTTTTAAAAACAACAGACATATCTTGCACCAAGAGCCTTTAAGGGATGAGGAACTTGGTAAAGTTAACTTCAACCAATCTTGGGAAACAAAGACAATTTCAAATGACTGCGGGAGTACCAACATAATTGGAACATTGGAAAGTATAAAGGGATGGACTAGGGAATTACAAACCAACCAATCTGATGCTGATCCTGGTTAAATAATATAACGCTGAATTCTGCGTTATATCAACAAAACTGAGGCAAAGATGTCATTTAACTCTTCAGCATGATCTCATGGCCAGTGGGTTTTTCAAAGTCTCCCTTATTTGGATTAAAGAACAATTGACCAATTGATTACAGTGCTTGTATTTAACAGCACGCGACTTACTACCCCAAACATTTAGACTTGAAAAATTTCGGTACAACAAATGGGTTACAGTTGGCTTTCTGACAGATCTCGAAGGTTCAGTGTTAATGGCAGAGACTTTTGGGGAGAAGCTCCCAAGAACTGGCCCTTGATCCAGCACTATTTAGTTTTTATCACTATGGTCACTGATAGATCACTTTTACCCTGCAGTGAGGCACTGATGACCAGGCAGAATGTAATGAGAAATGGTCACTGCTACAGAACACATCAACTGCCACAGCTACAAACCCAACCACAAACCCAGAAAAGGCGATTCCGATGGAAATTCTTCATGGGTTATGGTCACTATATGAACTCTGGCTGCAGAAATAAAAAAGAGCAGGGAATGTGTGATTTGTGAGAAGAGAGGTATCAAACAGAAGTAAGCACAGATAGAAATCAAGAATTTCAGACAGACATGAGGAAAACTGTCCAACAGGAAAGGTAATGGAATGGAGGAGGATGGCTGAAGGTATGACTAACTCAACACGATTTCAGATTTTTAAAAAAAGGTTGGACAAACAGCTTTCATAAATTACACATATAGGTTGATGTGCTTTGGTTTGTGACTTTAGGGCTAGACTAGAAGACCAGTTTGCATTCTGTGGTTATACTAAGTATAGGGGATACTGTCTGTTTACTCTAGTGTCTGCTCCTGGTGTTCAAAAGAATAAGAAAAAAATGGGAGGAGATCAAGGAAGAGTTAAAAAAGGTAAAACACTCAGGAATTCATAGTGTTTTCAAAGTCCATTTTCTTAAGAAGTGGGAAAATTACCCTCCATGCTAGTTTAATAAAACTGGACTCCAGAGGAGAGAAAAAGGTTACCTTTCATATGTTTTTCACAGCCCTACATCACTAAACAGCTGATTATGTTCCTAAACCCCACAAGATATCTAGTGAAGCTCATTAGTTACATGGGCTAATCATCCACTGGATTCTCACAAAATTTTAGGAGATATATTAAAAACATTTAAAAAGCTTAAATTATCCTGGATGCCTATTAGTTACTTGGGGTATCTTCCTCCTTCTTCTCCATCAAATCATTGGCCCCAATCTGAGCACAAAGAGGCCAGTCAATCACAGTCATTTTTATCGGATCCTTTGTCATCATTTATCCGCACACCTTTAAAAGCAGAAGCTGTATGTGCCAGCATCAGATGCTTCCCCTTTGTGCATTGCTCTCATCACCTGTCACTGCTCTTGTAAAAGCTTTGATTGGAGTCTTCAGCGCTGCTGCAAAATAATGTATGCATTTCCCTCCACCTCTGCAACTACCTTGTGACAAGAACAAGAAGTTAAGGAGGAGGCTGTAACTAATGTATTTCCACCACCTGAAATTAATGCCGAAAAATCAGTGCCCGGCCTTGTCATAAACATTCAGGAACTCTGTACCCACAGAGCAGCGGAGTCACAAACTCAGATTGCTCTGGCCCTCAGTCACCTGACACCTTACCCGATGTCTGGGATTAATTAGAATCATAGAATCATAGAATTCTGCAGGCTGGCACAACGCAAGTCTATAAATCTGACATGCACACAAAGATAATCTGTTTGACTGATTCCCTCCTAACTCCAGGCCCCAGTTTTCCTGAGCAGCCCCCTTCAAATGGAAAGTAGTTAAATGCAAATACCCACTGCTGATCTTCCAGACAGGTGGGGAGGAGCACTGTTCCGTGGCCTGAGGGCAATGAAGAAAGACTACAAGTCCTTGAGACATTTGGTAAATGGGTCAATGGGACAGAGTCTAGGTGGAGATCTGTATCTAGTGGAGTTTCCCAAGGGTCGGTACTGGGACCAGTCCTATTCAATCTATTCATTAATGACATGGATGAGGGATTAGGGTGCACTGAGAGCAAGTTTGCTGATGACACAAAGCTGGTTGGTGTCGCCGACACCCCAGCAGACTGTGCTGCCATTCAGTGGGACCTGGACAGGCTGGAGAGCTGGGCTGAGAAAAATTTAATGAAATATAACAAGGGTAAGTGTAGACTCTTACATCTGGGCAAGAACAACCCTAGGTATCAACATAGGTTGATGGAGAGCAGTGCAGGGGAAAGGGATGTAAGGGTCTTGGTGGACAGCAGGATGACTATGAGCCAGCAATGTGCTCTTGTGGCCAAGAGGGCCAACAGCATCCTGGNCACTGGAGATATTCAAGACGCGACTGGATGTGTTCCTGTGTGACTTGGTCTAGGTGATCCTGCTGTTGCAGGTGGACTGGACTAGATGATCTTTCAAGGTCCCTTCCAATCCGTAATGATTCTATGATTCTATGATTCTAAGATGGTCAAAGGCATCCTGGAGTGGATGGGAAGGGGGGTGGTTAGCAGATCAACATTTGTTCTTGTCCACCTCTACTCTGCACTGGTGAGACCACATCTGGAGTCCAGTTGTGGGCCCTCAGTTCAAGAAGAATGTGGAGCTGCTTGATGGAGTCCAGCATAGAGCAATGAGGATGATGAAGGAGGTGGAGCACCTCCCTTATGAGGAGAGGCTGAGGCAGCTGGGTCTCTTTAGCTTGGAAAAGAGGAGACTCAGGGATGACTTCATTAATGTCTATAAATATGTGAGGGGTGGGTGCCAGGAGGATGGAGCCAGGCTTTTCTCAATGCCATCTTGTGACAGGACGAGAGACAATGGGTGTAAGCTGGAACACACGAGGTTCCACTGGGAAGAAGTGAGGGTGACGGAGCACTGGAACAGGCTGCCCAGGGGAGTTGTGGAGTCTCCTTCACTGGAGATATTTAAGAACCGCCTGGATGTGTTCTTGTGCAACTTGGTCTAGGTGATCCCACTGCAACAGGGGGATTGGACTAGATGATCTTTCGAAGTCCCTTCCAATCCCTAATAATTCTATGGTAAAAGATAAAGTGAATGTGTCCCATTAAGGTTATCACTTAGAGGAAATGCCCGTCAGCTCAAGGTAAGATGAAAAAGGGGAAATGGAGAATCTAAGTTTCTAAAGAGGTGATGTTAACAGAAATTGATTAAGCAGCAAGGAAAACATTGCCAGAAATATGCCTGCAACATAGGTGGAGGTATTCTGAAATAAAATCATGGGAATATATAGAGGAAATTATGAAAATTCCTTGGCTGCATCAGGAGAAGTGTGGCCAGCGAATCGAGGGAAGTGATTGTCCCCCTCTACTCTGCTCTGGTGAGACCCCACCTGGAGCACTGCGTCCAGTTCTGGAGCCCTTCTTACAAGAAGGATGTGGATGTGCTGGAGCGAGTGCAGAGGAGGGCCACGAGGATGATCAGAGGGCTGGAGCAGCTCTCCTGTGAGGTCAGACTGAGAGAGTTGGGGCTGTTCAGTCTGGAGAAGAGGAGGCTCTGAGGTGACCTTATTGTGGCCTTCCAGTATCTGAAGGGAGCTTACAAAAAGGTTGGGGAGGTAGTGACTGGGGGAATGGAGCAAAGCTGGAGATGGGTAGATTTAGAGTGGATGTGAGGAGGAAGTTCTTCACTGTGAGAGTGATGAGAGCCTGGAATGGGTTGCCCAGGGAGGTGGTGGAGGCCCCGTCCTTGGAGGTGTTTAAGGCCAGGCTGGATGAGGCTCTGGCCAGCCTGATCTAGGGTGGGTTGTCCCTGCCCATGGCAGAGGGGTTGGAACTGGACGATCCTGTGGTCCCTTCTAACCCTGACTGACTGTATGACTTGGTCTAGGTGATCCTGCTGTGGCAGGGGGGTTGGACTAGATGATCTTTTGAGGTCACTGCCAATCCCTAATGATTCTATGATTTTATGAAAATCGGTATTAAGTTTATAGGGAACTGCTGATCAAAGACACAGAGTCACTAACAGTGCCCCAGGGGACTGGCAGGTAACACTCTCTCCTGCTTTTGTCAATCAGGTGAATCAAGACCTATAGGTTTTACTGGAGATGCCAGCAAGGTGTGAGACACTGGCCATTGAGGGATTCTTTAGTGCCACTGGCTCTGTCTCCCAACAGTCAGATCATAACAGAACTGGATGGGAATCTCAAGAGTCTCCAGCTAACACATGCTAGAGCTTCCCCAAGAGGAGCAAAGCTTAGCTTTCACATTTCCAATATTCTAAGATATGAAGTAAGAAAATAATGCAATCTGCACATTTGCAGGCACTCTTCTGCCTGTATTACTTCTCCTATAATAATAATTATAAGGGAAGAAAAAGAACATAAGTTTAAATTTAACTAGCTATTAGCAAGATGCATTTAAGAGGAGCGAGTACTTCCATTAAGAAGGTCTCTCATGTCCCGTATTTCTGTTGTCTCTGTCATTTGTTATAGTCACAGTCTAGGCAGGTGGAAGGAGAGGCCTTATGCTGTGAGTTGCTGTGGTGCCCAGGGAAATGAGAAGCCTGGTCTTTATTTAAAACCACTGATGTCAATAAATCACAAGGCAGTAAGAGTCTGTCTGAGTCAATTCTTAGTTCATATATTATAGAACAAGGTGGCAAAAATTGCTCAGAGGTCCAAAAAAAGTCACAAAGTTGTTTTTTGGGTCTTTTCCGCTCAGATCCACATACGTTATCTTTTCAGAAAGCTCTTAAGATGGAAGATGACTGCTCCCTTTAATTATGCTGAGAAAGTGCGGAATGGGGGAAGCAGAAGAGCTGTTTGAACTGAAAGCCAGCATTGGCAAAAGACGGAAATGAATATACACAGGCTGCGCATAAATATAGATATGGAATTGAAAGGTTCTGAGCCACTAAAATAGCAAGAGCCTTGAACAGCCTTCAAATAGCAGCCGTGGGAGCAAACCAGCAGGGTCCACATACCCGGCAGTGATGTGCAGATGTGCCCAGGCTCGCTGTACACTGCTCACGCTTGGGAGCTGCACAGACCTCTGTTCACGTTAATTTGCTGAGTAGCTCAGCCTTTTCGTTGCCTTCTCAGCCTCCTTCATGGCCCCTGTAGAGCTCCAGTCTCAGCCACTACTGACACTGGAGCTCATCATTCAGAAGTAGTGCCAGTCCAGCACTGCACTGCAGTCCTGTTATGAGGCCAGTACGGACAGCCTCTAATTACCTTTCACTAAGACCTTATTCATTTAAGGAAAAGATCACATTATGTTCCTTCCTCGGGTGGGGGAGAACAAAACTCAGTCCCTTCAAAGATTTCCTTCCTGTCTGCGATTCTTACACTGCTGGCTGCTTCTTTTCAGAGAAACACATTGAAACATCCTTATCACAGAGTCATAGAATCACAGAATGGCTTGGGTTGGAATGGACCTTCAAAGGTCATCTAGTCCAACACCTCCTACAATGAGCAGGGACATCTGAAGCTAGATCAAGTTGCCTAGAGCCCAATACAGCCTGATTTTGAATGTTTTCCATTCAAAAAACATGGGGGATCTATTAACTTCTTTGGGCAACTTGATGCAAGGGTCCCATCACCTACACTGGAAAAACATTTACTCCTTACATCTAGTCTAAATCTCCCTTCCATTAGTTTAAAACCATCACACTTAGTCTCGTCACAACACACCCTGCTAAAAAGGCTGTTCCTATCTTTCTTATTGGTCCCCTTGAAGTACTGAAAGACTACAACAAGGTCTTCCCAGAGTCTTCTCTACTCCAGGCTGAGCAACCCCAGCTTCTCAGCATATTCCACCCCTTTGATCAATTTTATCTCATCTGGACCCACTCCAAGTGATTTGTGTCCTTTTCATGCTGAGACATCTCCAGCTAGAGCTGGACACCGTGGGGGGGTCTCACCAGAACAGAGCCCAGTATTATTGTCATTACTTCCTAAGGAAGTCTGAGAGAAATCAGGTCTCTCCTGATGTCTAACTGAAGGCAGAATTTTCTGAGCACACAAGGGAAGGATCCAGTTCTACCCCACAGCTGTACAATGCACAGCCCAGTGCAGTCCTCGTTCAGCAGGACACTTGCCAGGTTTTCCTGTAATACCACACAAGCAAATGAGACCTTGTTTTGCACAGTATCTACTGAACAGATTCCTCAATTTTTCTACTTAACTACATCACCTATTTCTCCTTCTCATAATCTCTCTCATAATCTCACCTGCATCATTTTTTAGACTATAAATCTGTTTCAAAAAACTTGGGCATTTTTGTCCTTCTGAAAAGATATGAGAACACATCCCTTCACAGGCAAGATCAGAACTGAGTCTTTAGGACAAATGAGAAGATTATGATTTCCTTTTTAATGAAAAGTTAATAAAAGCATAAAAAGGCATATTTGAGAGAGCTGGAAGTATTAATTTCCCAGTTCTGTATCTTGGAAGTCTTATACAAACGTCTCTGTGACTGCCTGGAAATGTAAACGCTCCAAAGGCAAGAAGAATAAATAAAGGATTAGCATATATGTAAAAAGATGCTATAATTATCACAAAAGGGCTCTTGTGGTTATGACTGCAAGAAATGCTGCCAGTACCTTGGGATTTATGCTGCAACTGGGAGTCAGCACAACTAAGAGGCATTTTTTCAAAGATGTACAGGTTTTTAAAAGATTACAGGTCATCTGTAATTCAAAATTCACTAGCCAAATGTGTTAAAATTTCATTTAAAGCATGTTTGCCTAATGAGGGAAAAACAGAGACACTATAGGTCTGAAGAGATTTGTTTTTTTCTAATTAGAAGCCCGTGCAAAAGGCAGATTTGTTTAGAAATGCTCTGTAACTGTTAACTCACAGATACAGCTTAAAAAAGAATTTGTTGTAAACGAACCTCTGTGCTTTCTCCAGACACTAAGTCACAGGCAATGCCAGCAATATATAGAAATCTGTGAAAGGCTAGGACTTTCTATTGTTACAAAGACTGTTTCATAAGCCAGAAGAGAACTGGAGTGTTTGACTGATCTTTATATAATCTGCTTACTTTCAATGCCTACCTTTTCAGCTTTGGGGCTATAAATAGTTCTCTCTCACATGACACAGCATACCCACAGATCCCTTCCACCTCTACATGTGGAAGATACCTCAAGGACTATGCAGGGAGTATTTAAAATCGTTCCTGAGCTGTCCAAATTTCGGGAAGGGCATGGGCATGGACATGGAGAAGAAGAAACCAGAGGAACCACGTGCAGTGGCTCTCCCCTCTGCCATGGGACCACGGTACACCGATTATCACTTCCTGCAAAGACACATCTCACAAAACCATAATTAACATTTAAAGCAGCAATAACAGTTAAGTCCTCCTCCAAATCTGTTTTTAATAAAAGCATTTTAATTGCTTTAAAGGTTTTACTAAAATCCCAGCAGACCAATTACAGTCAGTTCTTTCCAGCTTCTACCTGCCTAGTAATCAGTTCCCAACAGTGAAGGATGCGTGCTGCATGACGTACCCTTCTTTCCCTGTATCTGCTAACCGCATTTGGTACTCACATACTGCTCCCCAGGCAGTCTAGCAAGTTTGATCACCACTCTCTTCTGTTAACAACATTCTACATTATATTGCTTTTAGGTGCTCGTGTATCGAAGGATTTATGCCATCTAAAAAGTCCAAGGAAAGATCTCCCCAGGTAAAACACCTCATGCCCCAAAAACCACTGTCTCCAGAAAAAAAAATATTCATTTATAGAAAATATTATAAATTCATACATAGAAAATACTGTGTTTGAAAAAGCTGTCACAACTTTGGGAAGAAAATACAAATTCAAGAATATACTTTGCATTAGAGGCTTCCATCACCTACAGTGGAAACAGAGTAAACTCTCACCATTCACAGAAGCACCCATTCATGCCTTCATGCCATAGCAACAATGTCACTGAATTAACCACCCTGTCAAACAGAAGCAGCTTACAAGGAAACTCTGCCCTGGGCTGCATCAGACGCCCACGTATGCAGGTGGGTTTCTAAGCACAAAGCCACACAGAGGTTCACCTTGGACTGGTACTGTGCAGAGGGACCGTGGCTCTGCTTTGGGTCAGCCACCAACCTCCCACGTCCACCGCAGGCAGAAAGGGATCTGAGAGGTGACCATATTGCAGCCGTATGAGTGGCTAGAGATGATTAAGAAAGTGTGCAAGGGGAGCAGACCACCAGAAAAACTCCCTTCTGAGATATGAAGGGCTGAGTCTGTGCTCTGCAGGTTCGTGAGCTTGCAGGAGTATCCTCTTCTGCCAGTGCCCATACCAGGACATCACACACTTGTTTGTTACTGTGCATGGTGAGATATTAACACCGTACTATTGTCTTGGAAACTTGTCCCTACATCGTGTTGAGTGCTGGAGGATAACGGCTGCTTTAATGCCATTGCCTTCATGCACAAAAATGGGGAATAAAGGCCCAGAATTTTCTTCTTTATGGTTTCTGTGTTATCCAGCCACATCGCTCCACACCAACAGATCCATTTTTGAAAGCAACAGTGACATTTAGAATGGTTACACTTCCAAGTTAAATCTGTATGTAGAGACACTGAGCAGTTTCTCCTGGTACCTCTTGAGTTTGCCAAGTGAGAGGCTTGGCATAAAAGCTTTCTGCACCTTAGAAGTCTTGGGTTTTTTAGAAGGGAGTCTGGGGTTGTTTGGGTTTTTTTTTTCCCCAAGGGCTGACTAGTACAGCAGATTATGAAAATCCAAGAGACATTTTATCTAGCTCACTTGTAATGTTTTTCAACTGTTGTCTCAGAACAAGTTCTTCATTCATTCTAGCACTCTTCTAGCCAGAGATTTCAATAAACCAGTGAGCTGTGGTGTGTCTTACTGGCATTTCTCAAATTGGCTGCACTCTTGCAATTCTGATTTCCAACCCCTACTCCTCCCTGTGGCAGCCAGACTACAAAGCCAAAGGACACAACTCTGTAAGATGCCTCATGGCTTTGCCAGAAACGTGCTTTTGGCATTTATATTCTGCAGGCCTTCTGTAGCAAGTTTATCTCTGTTCACTTCATCCTCACCACAAGATCCTGCCAGCTTTCAGCTCAGCTTATGATGGAAATGTTTCTTCTGAGAGCCCTTCGTTGTGCTACACAGGGCTGCTAGTACACTCTTCTCACCATTCGTGTCGTCAGTGATCACCTCCAATGGGTGAATAGGCTAAACAATGGAAAAAAATGGAAAAACCATCTGCAACTGAATCAAGAGAGGTATTGGGGCTCATGGGTTGTTATTTTTTCCTGAGACACACCAAACATCTTAGAGCAGAAAGTGCTGATCTGCACGCTACTGAAGCAAGATCTTCAGAGCCCTGTGAGGGTTAGCCAGGATCTCCCTGCATTGCACAGCTAGGACTGAGGAGCAGACACTAAGCAGAGTCACCCCACTAGGGAAACTCCACCACGTTTTACAGGGCCTTAAAAAAGCTGTTCCATTAACAACTGGGCTTCAGCACTCATGATGGAGAAGACCAGAAGCACTGATGCAGCTGGGAGACCATCTTGACTGAGAAAGGTACATCTGAGTTATGAACCTTCCTGGGTGTTCTCTTGCCTCTTACTGGGAACACCAGTTTGTGCCAGATCTGTGCCAGCCCTTACTGATCACATTGTTGCATGTGCTCCAAACGCATTAGTTGCACTGGCACAAGCTGAACAGTGCAAAGAGGCACGATGCTACCTTACTGGCTTTGCTAACAGCATTTCTTCAAATTACCCATTCCTATGGTACACACAACATTATTAGCTCTTTATACCGAGGGCAAACTGGGAGTACTGTCGGTGGGTCTTGTTTCACCCCACTTCCTCTGGATCCACTTGCTACTGCCTCTGTTACACTGACACTGTAAAATTCTTGGGACAAAGACCAGTTTGCTATTTGGAGGTAGAATAGCTTTAGCCCAGTGATATCACACACTGTTACTAGGTTCTTGAAGGTGCTGCAACATAAACATTGTCATTTTAGTCCCGCTTCAGAAAAATTAGCCTTCTATTTCCCTAGTTTGCTCTCCCTTCCCTAATTACAGAAAAATTACCAAACATGATCCATTGGCTGCCCCTGTACCCCAATTCTCAGTGTCATCCCACTGCAACAAGTTTTGGCCACTGAAATCACACAATCTGCTTTCTCTCACCAGCCCTTCTGGCCCCTCTTTCTTCACCACAGCTTTTCTCCCAGTTAAAACAGACACCCTGCAACAAGACCCACTTGCTGAGAAGACGCTGCCTGTGGGAGCTAGACAGGCAGGTGTGTGAATAGTGCCCACACTGCCTGCAGACAGCAGCTCCACATATGGGATCCAGACAGAGGAAAAAGCTCTGCTTTCCAGAGCTGCCAGAAACAAAGCCAGCTACAGCCTACCTGCATAAATCAACAACACAAACAACACGCATAAATGGAGCACTTGCCACCAGAAGGAACACAACCCACCTCAAGATTTGTGTACAGGATTTAGTCTGTACATCTCCCAAAACGCTGCAGCAGCTGCCATGAATCGCTGTTGCTCACCAACTCACGGTGGCCCAGAAGAGGAAGAAAATGCTAGCATTACACAATTCTCTGATCTCAGTTGCCTCTCTAAATCCTCTGCATTTCCATCAAATGTGGGCCATGAGGACGCCAGCCTTAGGGATGACTGCTGTGTATTGTTTCAAGGCCAGTTAGAGGGACCAGTCTCCCCAGTGGCACCTGACCTTTAATTCCCAACGTCTGAAGAACGCACCATGAAGAGCTGAAACCCCAGTTCTCAGAGAACATTTACTAATGTTGAACACCCTGCAACTCTTCCATCCCTCCTCCCCTAACCCAGCTCTCGCGGGCACTCAAAGGTATCAGGAATGGAAAGGGCGGCAGTTTTTCAGTGGCAGCTGAGGAAATGGCTGCACCCCAATGGCAGCCCAGTCCTCACATGTGACCCCTCCAGGTGCCCGAGATCGTTCATGAATCCACAAAAAGATGGAGTCTATCTGCTTGGAGCCATTGCTGACAGTGTGAAGCAGGAGCTGCTGGTGCCGGCCGGCCTGCAGGCTCTGTGGCTCTCTCACTTCTGTCTTTGCTTCAGCTGCTGACCCACAGTAACATGTACAGAGGATTCCTATCTAGTGGTCAGGACAAGAGGGCAGGGCCTGACGCTGCCACGTGTGGGTTAGGTTGGATGTTAGGAAGCCCTTCCTCACGGAAAGGGTGACCAGAGCCTGGACTGGGCAGTGGTGGAGTCCCCATCCCTGCAGGTGTTGAAGGCCAGCCTGGCTGTGGCCCTCAGTGCCCTGGTCTGGCCGATGAGGTGATGTTAGGTCCTGGGCTGCGCTGGATGAGCTCAGAGGGCTTTTCCAGCCTCAATAATTGTGTGAGTCTGAGTTTGCTGACCTGTACACAGTCTCTAGGCTTCTGAGGCACTGGTGACATAAGGTTGCCCTCTGAACCTGAGCCCCGCTGCTTAGCACTCGGCAAGGACAGCTGCCCTTGGGCCTGGTCTTGCAAGCAGCCCTCAGCCAGGGCCACTCTCCTCCTTGCTCCTCTTGCATGACCTTTCAGGGGCCATCTTACTGTGGCTGCTGACCCGGCCTACTGTTCCTGTGTTCAGGAGCCAAGGCTGGATCTCCCTGGATGTGTTCCTGTGCGACTTGGTCTAGGTGAGCCTGCTGTAGCAGGGGGATTGGACTAGATGATCTTTCAAGGTCCCTTCCAATCCCTAATAATTCTATGACTCTATTATCATTGCTAACCCTAGAGTGACATCTTTTCCACCAGTTTTACCAACTTACTGGTCCTCTTTTTTCCCCACTCTCCTTTTCTCTGTCTGTCCCTTGAGCAAGGAAGGAGCAGTCTGTGAGAATCAGCAAATTCAGCACTCTGCTACTTCCAGTCTCCATGCCACATGTGTAGAACACTAATAACACTGGAGCACTGAGGCTACTGATTATTACAGCAAACATAACTGGTTTATTGTTAAATTGTACTCACCCCAGCTGGTTATCAAACTCATTTTCCATATCTTGTTCAGTACAAACACTTGGGGCAGGGCTCCTGCACTGCTGTGTGCTGTGTGTGGGCAGAGCAGAGCACAGGAGGCACAGCCTGGGCATCTTGCTGAGGAGGTCTAGCATGTCTACATCTCACCAGCTTCTCAGAAAAAGGTTGGGAGCTTTATGGAGGCAATGTGGTGGGACCTAAAAGTGCAATGTGATGGAATCTAAAAGACCTGGAAGAAGGTGGGGTACTCTGAGAGGCACAAGGATGCACAGGTCAAGGGAGTTTCATCTCTGCTTGTCCCTTGGGGTGCTTCTGTAGTGTATATAAATACATCATATATATAAAAACTGAATCATAGGATCATAGGATGTTAGGGGTTGGAAGGGACCCAAGAGATCATCAAGTCCAACCCCCCTGCCGGAGCAGGACAAAACTATCTAACACAGATCACAGAGGAACACATCCAGGCGGCCTTGAAAGTCCCCAGAGAAGGAGACTCCACGACCTCCCTGGGGAGTCTGTTCCAGTGCTCTGTGACCCTCACAGCAAAGAAGTTCCCCCTTGTGTTGAGGCGGAACCTTCTCTGCTGCAGCTTACACCCATTGCTCCTTGTCCTATCACAGGGAGCAAGTGAAAAGAGCCTGTCCCCCCCCACCTCCTGGCCAGCCTTCAGATACTTATAAACATTGATCAAATCTCCCCTAAGTCTTCTCTTCTCCAGACTAAAAAGCCCCAAGTCCCTCAGCCTCTCCTCATAAGCCATGCCCTCCTGTCCCCTAATCATCCTTGTAGCCCTCCGCAGGACCCTCTCCAGCATATCCCTGTCCCACTTAAACTGGGGGGCCCAAAACTGAACACAGTACTCAAGATGAGGCCTCACCAGGGCAGAGTAGAGGGGGAGAAGAACTTCCCTCGATCTGCTGGACACACTCCTCCTAATACACCTCAGGATCCCATTGGCCTTCTTGGCCACCAGGGCACATTGCTGTGCCATGGTTAACCTGTTGTCCACCAGGACCCCCTGGTCCCTCTCCACAGGACTGCTTTCCAGTAGATCACCTCCCAGCCTGTACTCCAAATAGGAAACTGAGCTGTACTGAGTGCCTGGTTCTAGGTTATTTCAAACACACATTCAGAGGTATGTCAGAGGTAACCTTTGCCGTCGCACTCACCTCCCGTTCATTTCAGCTTATCAAATAACTGCACACTGCTAATAATTTCCTTATCTCTGCTAAACATGATTTGGGGTCTTAAAAATGGTGACATGACATGAAGATTAACCTCCAGCTAAAAGCCTGATTTTATGCTGGATTTAATGACTCAGAATGAGGCTGGTGACTTTCTTCTGCCTCAAATACCTCCCAACAAACCACCGACCTGCAGGGAACATCCTAGAGATTATATGAGCTCATAAACACAGAATTGCAAAAGCCCTTGCACCTTGATCCCATGTTGCAGGGTAAGGCATTGTGTGAGTCACAGAAGTTAAGAAACATGGAACATGAGAACAGAGAGAGAATCTGAAATTATCACCCAACTTAGGTGCTTTGCACAGTGCTGCTGACTCCTAGGTCATTGATGTTTTCTCAATCCCCAGGTCACGGAGCCAGGAGATGTCGTGGCAGACACAGTTTCCATTAAAAATCAAAAAAAAAAACCAGTCCAAAGTAGAATTTTTGCTGCAGTGTTACAATGAAAATCTGGAAAACTTGACCACGTGGTAGGCTGGAGAACCACAGTAGAGCTGAGCGAGTGAAGAAAACTCCTCAAAGGTGTTTTCATCCAGCAATGTCAGTATAGCAGACACTTTCTCAGGCCTGATTTGGCAGGAAGCTTCTTTCCCATGCAGGAAGGGTGGCAGAGACTATGCCTCCAGGGCTACACCACAGAGCCAAGGGCTCTAGCATTAGGGAGAAAAGAGCTGAATTGATTGTTAACCTCTTCCATCGTCCTGTTGCACAGCAGTGACTAACTGCAACACCAGCATTGACTTAGGTCTGGGTCAAGGGACAGAAGTTCTAAACTTGCTTTGTCTCTATAGATGCCACTCCATAGATGTTATCTGAGGCAACAGCAAAACGGCTCCTAAGTGTGTTTAAGTAGAAGGTAACCTGCCTTGTATCTCACTGGCACCCCTTTTCACAGCTCAAGAGTAGATGTAGCTACTCCTCTTTCCCCCCACTGAAATTGCACTGAATATGCCTTGACTCCTTTCGTCTCTCTTTATTCTCTAGACCTTCTTGGTCTAAAGCCCGTCTTAGTTTTGCAGCTGAACTATGTGTGCAGAGGAGAGAGTGAGATTCACCATCCCAGGACCAGCCCCAAACTCCCACAAAGCACAGTGCCCTTGAATTTCAGCTCCAAGTGCTGTGCATGGCACTAAAATAACAAATGAAGCCCAAGTCTCCTGCTGTTTGGGTTCCAGCACATAACTCGCAGCTCTGCTCTGCCAAGTGAAGATGACAACTGTGACATGTTTGAAGAAGATGGATGCACCTGAGAAACCACAATCCCTTGACTGCCTGCGAAGCAGGAATAGCTCAGACAAACAGCAATGACCTTACCAAGAAACCCCACAGCTGACCAGGACTTGGGCTTGTCCTCAGTCCACCCAGAGCACAAAGGGTCTCTTATGTCAGCCGATCGCAACAACAGGTTTTGTGCTGAACACCCTGGCCTGAAACAGGCACCAAAACACCAGGAGGACAATTAAGTTGTTTTGCCTGTGCAAGCAGCATCTTCATTAGGTAGCTCCTAATGTGTTCACCTACAAGAGTAGCCCTAATTTCTCTCTTCCTTCTGTTTTACTTCTCACGGTGCAGTTATTCTTCCTTTTCCATTCTTCAGCTTTATTTCTTACATCTCCCTTGCCTCTTTCTCCAGTTCTGCCCCTGTTCTGCCATCATCACTGCGTTTACAGCTGCTGGCTTCTTCCCTGCACCATTGCTGTTCTATCTCATGCTAAAAAAATCATTTTCTTTATTGCTTTTTTCTCCCTGATTTTTTTTTTTTTTTTTAACCAAGTGGGCTGAAAACCTTTCTTTTTTCCCTGTGGACAAGGCAGAAACCAGACAGGTCCATCTGTTCTCCTCACAGGATCAGTGGCAAAGAGACATGGACATCTAAAAATTACATCCTACTCATCAACACAGCTGACAGCTCTGAAGGAATGACCATATTGTAATTACTTTCCAAAACAGCTCAGAAATACAGTGAGATATCTGTGTTCTGGATAAGATAACACTGACTTGGGGATGTTTTCACACACACACAAAGAAATTACAGCAATTATTTTTGGCTACTATCAGTGTACTACATTGCCCAAAGAGAACAATGTATGTGCTGGAGCCTGGTGGACATCAACAAAATCCCACAGGACCATGAGATGAACCTAAGAGACACCACAACAAGTTTTAGGCAGAAGACAGAATCAGCATCCAGCACTGCAGGAATGTGGTGATCTTGGTTCCCATAGTTACCTGTTCTGAAAAAGGTGGTCCCGACTTCAGACTGCAGAAGATAGGAATATTTGGAGCAGTCATCTGAAGACCAAGAGAATGGCTCTGTTTTAAGCTCTTGTCCAGGGCACTTTGTAAAGTTACTACCCTGGCAAGGCCTTCAACAATGTGATTAGGGTAAGATTCATCCCACTCGGTGTTCATGATGTAGATGTCTACAGCTAAACCATGCACTGAAGCTCCCAATACAGTCGAGCGATATCTACTGAATTGGTATCATCTTCGACAATCTGGATGTGATTCATCAGCATCAGCATTTGCCTCAAGATGAGATGAACAGTCACCAATACTCCTATAACGGTGGTCAAATCTGGCACCTGAGGAGGCTGAAATGACTCAGCCAAAAGACATTTACATGGAAGGCACCTAGGTTTGGTCCTAAAGAGTCCCAGCCCAATTCTACCGCCACTATTTACGCTGAGTTACACTGTGATGGCCACAATCCAATGAAGAACACACTTTTTTGTTTGGTTACTTCATCACTCAGTTGCTTCTCTGTTGCTAAGCTTAAAAAAAAAAATCAATGAAACAAAACCCAACACATTCCTGGTTATAACTTCAAGTCTTGCATAATCACCAGCCAGGAATATGCAGAATTATTGATTTAAGCTCATATTTTGCAGCTAAGCTACAGCCTACAGCTATCTTTTGGAAAATTGTCTAACTCTGATTTTAAAATGACAAGTGGAAAATTGATAATTTCTTGTGTAAATTCTTCAGCAGATGTCTGCTCCCCTAGTCCTTATCTAGAGCCTGAATGTACCGTGCATCATCTTCCAACCTCATCATTTATGCAATTAAAAAGGCCTCTACTGTAACAAACTGCCGGTCTTCACGGCCTAGAACAAGCACTGATGGAGTGCTCAGCTTTATGCCTATAAACCCACTATCTACTTCAAGTTGCTTGGAGATTAATTCCTCATAGAATAAGTGAAAACCAGTAATGCCAATAGAGATGAGCACTGACACATTTCCATCTGCAAAAATCTCTTCTCTCCAGTCATCTTGAGAATGTTCTCCTTTGGGTAACGATTCCCAGAAAAGTGTAAGATACTACTCTAAAACATAAGAGTTTTCCTATGGTCTCCAGCAAAAGCCCAGTGCTTTGGAGGTGACTATGTCCTGCTTTGGTCTCTGGGAGCAATGCTGTGTTGTCCTGCTGTTTGCTGGGGAATGTGGTGATTCAGGTTAAGATACAGCGTTCAGCCCTGCCTATAGACCCACTAGCTAGAGGAAGTTGCTGACCATTTATTGCTACACCAGGAGCTCCTATCCTTTATTTTCTTTAGTTAACATCTCTGTCAGCAAATGGAGCTGCAAACCAGTATGATCATCCTGACTCTGGGAGCTGAAGGTGTGACGCTGTGTGCCCAAAGCGGCATGCGGATCTTGGATTAGCCTGTTGTGGCACTCCTAAGCCTCTTCCTCCTACCACTGAGAGAGGAATGTGGATAAATTCAATGGACAGATGTTAGTTTAGTCTGTACCCTTTCTGGGAAGAGACATGGGTAACCACCTTCACTTCATACCCCTCTTTCTGAAGAGAAACAGCCGAGTCACTTCAAGAAATCTGTTACCTACATGGGTTATCCTTAAACCACTCTTTCTCCAACACCATCATCACCCTTAGAGCAAACAGTGATCAGGAGCAGTGACTCAGAATTGTGGAGGTCTGAATCACAACAACTTCAAATGCTTCTGCAATAGCTATTGCAATACTGCATAGCTAATAGCAATACTATTTGCGTATGGACTCTAACTTTGGGCTGTGCACAAAGTCACAGGCTGGCCCAGTGGGAATACCTTGCCTTCGCATGCTGGATTCAGCATCAGGGAGCTGTGCAACTGAAAAAGAAATATTAATGATGATGAAACACAAGGTGATTCAGAGATAATTCCTGCACTTAAACTGCCTTGCACCACATGGATGGAGTAATTCCTATTGAGTCCTTCCTCTGCAGGAATTAGAGGCACAATTTTAATGCTCGCATAGCTGAACTCGGTGTCAACATCCAGCAACTTTTCTAAAAAACCCAAAATGTAAATACAACTATGCCTGTGTAAGAGACAAATAGGTATGTCAGCTCCATCAACCTGCTACCAGCACTTAAGACCTGCTGAATTTAAGTTGGACTGAACTCTACTGTTGTAGTGTATGAAAGGTCTGAGGAGCTGGATGATCCAGTGCTGGTAGCTCTCTTTCAGTAGCAAAGGTGATGATACCAACAAAAGAAGGAAAAAGATTAGACTGAACAATAAAGGGGCAAGGAGAAAAATATAGGAAAGTCAGGAGGAGTTACAGAGTTGGGATAATTTACTGGAGACTGAATTATTCTTCTGAATGATGAGACATTGGTGGAAATGTGAAATTGCAACATCAGTAGAAAAACTGGGAGGTTTTTGGAAAAGAGCTCCTATTTCAAATGAATTCTACTGATTACACTGCAGATCATCCCTAGCACCATATAGGTGCTAGGTAGCCTAGTGACAATATGAGCATTGCTTCCTCCACCATGGGCTGACCTGCCTAGCATCTCTGCCCAGGTGTCACATCTCACTTTCACCAGTGCATATTCAGGATTGAATGGAGTGGGCAGGAAGGAAAAGTCTCCATGGCTCTGGGCCTAGAAGTCTACTTATTATTAGAAATGCATAAAAAATCATGTTCTGTGAAGGGCAACCAGTGTTTATTTACCACTCTTCACAAAATAAACTAGGTCAAATATCAGAGATGCGCAAAACTTAACTGGATACAGCCCTGAGCAGCTTGATTTGATTCTGAAGTTAGCCCTGCTCTGCATATTGGACTAGTGACCTCTAAAATCTTCCAAGCTAAATGGTTTTATGGTTGCAACTGTCAACACCCTCCTTCAGCCCCAGCATAACATGTTCTACACCATGAAAAGGACGGCTTGCTTAACTTCCCCAGTTTATCTTGGGGAGCAGAGAGGGAAGGAATGACTCCTTGATTATATAAGCCAGATCCCAATGTGAAGAAAACAAGCTGTGAACACCACAGTGTTAGTATCAGCAGCTCTGGAATAGGTTGGTGCTCACTTGTTATCTTGCCAGGGGATCTCCATCTCTCCCATTTACCTCATTCCTCAAGCTGTCTTACCTTACTAGAATGGTAAGTTTATTGGGGCAGGGAAGTACCTCACCAGAGGTGCAGGACCTTGACTTTGGTCTCTGGCACTAGCAGAATATTAGTAAAAATGAAAAGGTTTTATGCTCAGTCCAAAACAAGCTTCAGCACAGCAGCCAAATCCAATTGTTCTTCTAACTTGAATAGATTTATCCTAAATTTGCATTGACATGACTAAAAGAGGTTGCTGGCTCAGTATTTCTGCAAAAACAAGCAAAACACAAACTAGCAGCTGTTAAAGGAATATACCACCACCCAAAAATGCTTCCTTATGTCAAGACATTTTCATGCATTCAAATTTTGTACAGTTCTGCACTGATTTCAGGATTAGGTTCAATTATGCAAGTTTACTGATTCAGCTCGTGTATGGAATGAGTACCGCCCTCTAAAACACCGAATAGTGCCAAATATCTACAGTCTCCAGTTTACAGAGAAAACCGTGGCACAGAAAAAGCAGTTCAGACTGCTTACAAATGACCTTCACAACCGCCTTCACTCATTCCACAACACTCAAACTGGTCTTCTATAGACATTTCACAGAATCATAGAATCACAGAATGTTAGGGATTGGAAAGATCATCTAGTCCAATCTCCCTGCTAGAGCAGGATCACCTAGATAAAGTCACACAGGAATATGTCCCGATGGGTTTTAAATGTCTCTAGAGAAGGAAACTCCACAGCCATCCTGGGAAGCCCATTCCAGGGTTCTGGCACCCTCACCATGAACAAGTTTCTTCTCATACTGATATAGAATCTCCTATGTTCCACCTTAGACCCACTGGCCCTTGTCCTACCACTGAGCAGATAACACTGAGCAGAGCCTGGCTCCATCCTCCTGACACCCACCTTTGTCATATTTATAAACATTAATGAGATCACTCCTCTTTCTCTTTCTTTTCCAAGCTCCAGAGACCCAGCTCCTTCAGCCTTTCCTCATCAGGGAAATGTTCCACTTCCTTCATCGTATTTGTGCCTCTGTGCTGGGCTGTCTCAACCAGTTCTGTGTCCATGTCTTACAGGCTTCAGATACAGTATGTCCAAGCCAATCACAAAGTGTTTTCTGGTGCTTGAAAGACACCTTTTAGAAAGTAGTGTTATCTGCTCATTGATTTGGGGAGCTCATTTTTAGTGGTGGAGACAAGTCATAGAATCATTTAGGTTGGAAAAGACCTTTAAGATCATTGAGTCCAACTGTGAACCAAACTGTCCCAAGCCCACTGCTAAACCATGGCCCTAAGCTCCAGATCTCCACAACTTAAACATATCCTGGGATGATGATTCAACCCCTTGCTGGGCTGCCTGTACCAAGGCCCTTCAATTAATTTTTTCCTAATGTCTAACCTAAACTTCCCCTGTGCTGGGGGGGTTGGAACTGGATGATGGTTCCCTCCAACCCTGAGTGATTCTGATTCCATGGCTTCTCCAGTGAGGTGAGCCTGCTCTGGCAGGGGGATTGACTAGATGATCTTTTGAGGTCCCTTCCAATCCCTGATGATTCTATGATTCTACAACAAAACCTGAGGCCATTTCCTCACTTGCTACTTGTTCACCTTCTGAGAGAGGTGGGTGTTGGGAACCCACCTCTCTACAATCTCAGTGCAAATGGACAGAAATTCAGTAAGAAGCAGGACCGCTACTGGCAAATTCCCACCACAGTACCTCCTGCACCCAGGTGAATCACGAACAGCCACAAGAACACGCAGGGAGAACTGAGTCAGTCACGGGATTTGGATTTGAAGCTCCGTACAAGAGGTACAATGAAGTCTGGGTTTCAGCTGGCCTTGTGTCAGAGATTACAGCCATGGCCTGGGACAATAAACTGATGCATTTGTCCTCTTTAGGAAAGAGAACTAAAATTTTACATTGAGCCTAATATTAATAAAAAATCTCTGTAGCAGTAAGACCCCTATTTCTCTTACCTTTATATGTAGACCTCATCTGTCTGAAAGTGGGTTTTACTGCAGGTATTTACCAGACATCAAGTCACCTTGGCTCTTGCCTCAGATAATGGACAGTTGCTAAATGGAGCTGGACCTGTGATTTATTTCCACATGAAGCAGACCCCTACACCTGGTTGGATGAACTTCCCCATAAAATCTATTGACTGTATTGACTAAATCTCTATTGAATGTAAGAACTTAAATGCCTATTGCAGACATGGAGCCATACGTGAGCACATCTAAATTTAGTTATCTTAATGTGGCTGCCAGTCCCACCTCTCAAGAATATTGGTGATATTGGATTAGCATATTGGAGAACGTACCATGTGATAAAGCAACACCGTGAGAGCAGAGGCCATCACGAGCCTGTGGCTGCCAGACCCCACCTCTGTGCGGTGTCATTGCCCCCAGGGCCTAACAAGGTAATGGAGCAACATCTGCAATAATGAGTGACAAAAATGAGCAACAATGCAACTAGAAATCTATTCTGCATTTTACATAAGTCATAAAATGTTTGCTAACAAATGATCAGTGGGGTCTTCCTCCTGGATTAGCAGTTATTATGTGAATATGCCAAGACGCAGGGTAAGGTATAGGAACCTTCACGGGATTCTGATCAGCACAGGGAGTCTCAAGGGCACGATGCATAAAATAAAGTGTGTGACTGGGCAGGAGGACATCTCTTATCTCAGTGGTGTGAGGTTTCTTGAGTGTTTATCTAAGTGACATGGCTTATACCAAAGCAAAGTAACAGATGCAGGCTCGAGCACAGGAAGTTTCACCTCAATATGAAGAAAAACTTCTTTAAAGTCAGGGTGATTAAACATTGGAATGGGTTTCCCAGGGAAGTTGTGGAGTTCCATTCTCTGGAGATGTTTCAAACCTGGCTGGATGCTGTTTTGTGTAGCTGATTTAGGCTTTTCAGGTGGTTATGCTTTTCAGTAGATTGTAGCCTGCTTGGACCAGTGGCCTTTGAAGGCCCCTTCCAACCCCAAAAAACTGTGAAACTGTGAACTGTGAAAAGTGATTTTTTGCATAGACCCAGGAAAATGTCCTCAAAATGTAAGACCTCACATAACAGTATTAATGTCTGTCCTAGGAACCCAAAGATGTTGAGCCCAGCTTTTTATCCGTGAGGCAAGGAGTTATGATCAGCATCCATATGAGTGACCTCACTTGCCTCCAGAGCAGGCAGTCATATGCAGACTTGTACAGCGACTCGTCCCAGGTCTGTGGTTGTCTCAAACTAAAACCATGGCACAGTTGTATTACAGGCCAATGAGTATCACTGTCAGGAACATCCCCAGAACAGCTTTGCCAGTTAGTCTAGACATAGCTGATGACTACCCTGGTCATGAGAAAAGCTGCTGCCACATCTGCAGTGCAGGGATGGTTTTGAGCCATGGCCCCGTGTGTCTGGTGCCACTGCACAGACGGTGTCTGAGGTGTGGTCTGGGAGCCTCACCCAGTTGTGTACATTGAAATTCTTCCAGCACACCTCACAAGAGCAGCAGTGTTAGCAAAGGTAGAAAAGCAAATTCCAGTCCTCGTAATTACCTCCCTAAATTAATTCCTCTGCAATTTCAATCAGCTGCTCTTGACATTCCCTCCTCAGAGTGTAATCCTTTCTCATAAACACTCTGAGCGGTGCATGAAGAGGCACAAGGGGAGCAAAGATAAGCAGAGCTGATGCTGCACTGCTCCCCACCATGTACTTTGGGGGTTTCCCTATCAGTCCCTCCACAGCTGTACTTGCTTCTCCTCCTTCCCCACTGAAAACAGCAAAGTTTAGACTCTGTATTTACAGCCAGTGGTGAATGCCCTAAAGTGTTTTCTGGTTTAGGATTAACGTGTCTATTCTCCACTTGAAGTTAGATATAATCCAAATCTAATGGCTCCTGTAAAACACATAAGATCTAGGACTTGGATGGATCAGGGGATTTAAGCTTTCAGCATTTGCCTTAGCTCTGCTCTAGTGATGGACAGTATTTGGTACATGGAATTGCTTTGTTATACGAGATACCCCCCAATGTCAAAGGCATGAAAAGTCCGAGATGGGACAAAAACAATTAGAGGCATTAAATAAATAGGCATAGCCAAATGGTCAGGTTTGAACAAAAAGAAATGAGGAAATATTTACTGTTTCAACACTGGTGCAATGTCTCATAAAAACTCAGTTCTACCATTAATTGATATGACCAGAAGAAACTATATGAAATTAAAAGCTGGCATCAGAGCTAAAGTAAAACCATAATAAATCAGACTGTATTAACCGGGAAGAGGGGAAGTTGCTTAGTGAAATGCCAAATGCTGTTTCTTCGTTCTGGTCTTATTAAGTGATTCCTTAATTAAGAATTAAATTGAATGTTAACAAAATTACAACGTACTAGTCTGGAAAATGACCAAAACACTGGTGAGGACAGAGGACAGTAAATATGAAAAACATCTGAGATTAAAAAGCACCACTGGAGAGTCAACATGACAATCACAAACTCATGCAGGTTGGCAAAGGGAAAAGAGACATCCATGTAGTTCTCAGCAACAGCTCTGAAAACAAGGAGGACAAAGCAAAACGCAAGTTGCCACAAAATGAAGTCTATAAAGTCAAAGGAAGCAAAAGGCAACAGCTAACCCAGATGGGACTAGGATTCTTCCACTACCATATGAAGGAAGGATCTATACTGCTCCACCAACCAAAAAGTAAAGAAGGAAAGACTTTGGCAAGATTCAGGTATCACGGACACATCACAGAATCATTATGACTGGAAAAAACCTCTAAGGTCATCAAGTCCAGCCTTTAACCAAGTAGGAAGGTCAAGCCAGCTCAAGAGACATTGGGTGCTTCTCATGCCAGGGTCTCAGAATTTCTGCAAGGAGAGAGATTTGGTAGTGCTGGAGTTCCACAGGTCCACTTCAGCATGGCTTTTAAAACCCACGCCAGCACCTCTAAGCAGGGCAAGGTGTTGTCCTGGCAACTGTAACCTGAGGCAGCTATTAAGGAATGAAAGGGATTGTGGTCTTTGACAGATCCTGTGGAAGATTTGTCCTTTATAGGATCTCACCAGGCCTATGCAGGGCCTGGTGTGCAAGTTGTTTGGGCAGATGAAGATGATGATACCTAGCATTGTCTTCCACTAATTCTTAGTCACACTCTTTTGCTTTGGATGACCTCAGCATCACCTCCTGCCATCAGCGGGACCTTTTCCGTGCTCCAAGTTAAACACGCTCTGAGGTAGCTTGGTCGCTTAAGGCTGGGGAAAGCAATTTACAGATTTCCAGCCTGAAAGTTCTCCCAAAGTGCCTTTTTCCAAAGTAGGTTACCACAGACTTAAATGTCCCTGGGCATGGCCCTCTCTCTACAGAAAATGCTACGTCTCCCAGCTATCATCCTAAGACAGAAGGCAGCAGATACTTAACAGCTCCTGTGGACCATATTCCTTGTAAAACTACCAATATTTAAGTTACCCCTTTTAACACAGTATCTGCCAGAAGCAATAGCAGATGCAATGTCTCCACGGCTCCATTCCTTCTGTAAAGTTCCACACACAAGAAGGGAATGCAGAGTTATGAAATACAAGAGCAAACATTATCATTAATTCATAGCATGCAAGGCTGATTGTGGCAGTACCAAACACCCAGCTGCCTGGCTCTGTCTAAGGTCACTAGCCTATTATGCTTTTACAGAAGATTTAAGCCATCTTAACACTCACTCAACAGATTTTGTTTAGGAAGTTTCACCTATTAAACTACATCCAAATGACTCAAGTCTAGACGTTGTTGAATACACATTCCATCACCTAACCTTGCACACACAGCTCAGGGCTGGGCAGGACTTTTTACTGACCAAGAGGTATGGACTTGGCTCTACAGGATAAAGAGGATTTAATCAACTGATAGTTGAAGACAGGGAGCCCCAAAGAAATAATACAAAGGTGCCAGGTAAGTAGCCGCCGTGGGGGTGTTCAGGAGACAGGGGAACTGCTGAAGAACCTTCATGCTCACTCGTGCACACTGAAGCACACAGCAGCTCTAACTGGTGAGGACTTTCTAACCCAGCTGTTAACACACAAAGCTTGTAGTTACCATTTCTCCCCATTAAGTTTGTTTGGAATGTTTCTACATTCTGCACCAAAATGAGCAAAATGAGTGCGGAATGTCTCTCCCTGCTCACTCTGAAGCGTTGCTCCAGACCCTGCTGTGCCCTGTGATGACCTGAGGACTGCTGTGAGGAGTGAAGAGAGGCACACGAAGGAACTAAGATAGCTTTGGTGAACCCAATGGTACCTCTAACCAGCCTCCCAGCTGCTACGTTGGAGAGACTGGAGTAAATCTGGCCCCAGGTTTACAGCTGATGGTACTTGTGGGACAGCCAAGGTAGTGCTGACATGATGATAGTCTTTACTGCCAGGTTTCTCAGAACAAAACACCACTTGCTGCCTGCTGGAGGGATGTTGCTGTACGTCACTGAAAGGGGGGCATTTGAGACTGTTTGATTTTATAGGGAAGGGCTATGGCTTATTTCTGAGGGGCATATTCCTGGGCCAAGCTGACACCATCCCAAGAGCAGCTGCTTAGTACTGATGCTCACTCACATGTCAGACCTTCCCTAAGGCATCACCCATCCAGATGCAACTGCAGAGGATTGCACTTGCAGAAGAGCACCCAGGGAGCTGCATCTGCAAGGTTTTGGGTGCACTGAGGCACACACCTGTGCTACCAGCAGCAGTGTGCCTGCAGGTCCCTCAAGCCCATCGAGCAGCACCAAAACTCGGCAAGATAGAGCACTGTAGCCATGCCAACACCAGCACAGGGCTGACTCACCCAACGCACCAGTACCTGCTCCACAAGTGGGTCTTGCTGTCAGCACCAATGTCCTAGCCAGGAGTTATGATGCTATAGGTTAAAAACACCCCTGTTCCCACCAAAGGCTGGGGCTGTAATTTCAGAAGCAGTTTGGGTGCTTAAACACACATTGGGCATCTACAGGCTGCTGAAGTGACAGGGGAACTGCAGTGGGAAATGGCAAGCGGCTCACATTGCACAGCCTGTGACTTTCCCAGGCTCTGCTGACCTTTCTTACTCCTACCAGCAAACCCTAGTTGTTGGCAGCTGGTGACCACAGTCTGCAATCTCAGTGTCCCTATCTCCAGAGATACAATTGCATCTTGCTAAACCCAGGGCAGACCCCATAAGCACAGGCAGCAATGCAATAGCGAGGTGTGTGGTGAGGTCTCCAATGACTAAGACTTCATTATTTTTTACTAAGTATACTGCAGAATATATTTGTCTGTGCATTACGATGAATTAACATCAATAATTAAAACCAAACACACATTGTCAAACACACAAGCAAACGGCACTTGCTAATGGACCAGGCTTCATCTGCTGCTCTGGGGACTCACTTAAAGACAAGTCCATGCCAAACAGGCCAACAAAGGGGTCATATTTACCCATCTTTTTACCCCAAACGTGTTCCAAACTCACCCCAGATGGCTGACGCAGGCTGGGAAATCTGCACATCTTACAAAGGACCTCCCAAAGGCCGAAGTGAACAATAACAGAAAGTTCCCAGACCTTCAACATCTTCCCCAGCTCCTGCGACACTCTTTTCTGCAAACCTGTGACTAGTCATGCAAGCGGTGCAGGCTGGTGCTGTTTTACAGATTACATGATTCTGCCTCCTCTCTTCATTCCAGGTTTTAATTGGTATTGAATGAAGACTGCACAGCAAACAGGGGAGGGTTGTCAGGTGTTACCCATGGCTTCCATCTCTCATCACCAGCTACAACGTGGTGATCCACAGCAGCAGAGAGCAGCCAGTACTGCACACTTTCCCAAAAAACTAATCCAAGCCTTTTCCTAGTCTTAATTTTTCAGTGAAAGTAAAGAATGCAGTTGTCTCAGAGGATGGTATGAAAATAAGAATCCCTTAGCTGTCTCTCCTTCAGCCTCTCCTTAATTTGAGTCAGGTTGAAAATTTTCCACAAATTGCCATTGCAAACTGGACCTGGATGTTGTTACCTTTACAGACGTAAAGGTAACAACATATCATTCACCTGATATTTTGTGCTTACAATAAAACACTGAACTGGAAAATCAAAATCCTCATTGTTTTCACTTTTCAATTCCATTCTTTTGCACTTGTGTGTGCACCTATACAGCTCATGGAGTAGAACAGGTCTTAGGTTGGTCTCTCTGGCCAGAGTACAAGTCCCACAAGGCACAACTGCAGGACTTCCCTGCAGTACAGTGTGCTGCTCTGAACAAAGGGAAACACAGCATGTCATGGGAACACCAGTAACATCTACACGGAGACTGGCTCAGAAAAGAGCAGGGATAGATTGTGGTCTGACCTGCAACGCCCAAGAGACATTTCCAGATTAAAATCCCTAAAGCTTAAACCAGATTTGGTTGGGGTTTGGGTTTTTTCCTTTTTTTTTTAATGGAAAATATTCAGTGGGAGCTTAGCTTTACAGAGGTGAAATGTTTCAGAGGAAAAACAATTTTCTCTTACCAACTACACCACTAAGACTCCGCCATATCAGCAAGAAGCCTGTGAACCCCGGTGTCCTACTAGAGGAGCGCTCCAGAGGTATTATATAAATCTTCTGTCTAACAGTGCAGCCAGACAATAAACGTTCTCAGATGGTGAAGGAAACAATAGAAGCTTCTTTAGAACCAAATCACCTTTCTCTTTGCTGTAAGGAAAGGCTTGGACAAACTCATCAGTGCAGAACAAGGAAGGAGGAAGAATCACAAGGGAAATATCTCAAGTATTTTTCCATAAACCACCACCACGAAAAGCTGAACATCACCATCAGGAATTTCTCCCCTACATCTCTGTCTCTGAGGCTTCATAGATTGAATAATTCCAGTCAACGCAACCCCGCTCAACCCAAAGTGAGCATTTACAACAGGCACTGCACTAAAACATGGTGATGTGCACTTCGTAGCAGTGAGATACACAAAGCACCATGACCCCCCCTTTGCAGCCATATGGGTGTCACTGTACGATTTAATGAGATCCCATCTCTACCAACCTTTTAAAAGTTTTAGCATACAAAGCTTTTGCAAAGCCCTTAGCCAAGCTCCTTCCTGCCTCCACAAAGCACCTTGGAGTGTCCTGAACATTGCAACACTCATCCATCAGCAGTTTCCAAACTCCTAAATCCTGGGATACACACAGCACTGGAGTCTACCAGGAATTCATCCCATCCACCCATGCTGCAAACTTGCTTGGCTCTCAGCTCTTTCTTCTGTCTCTTGTATAGAAGAGCTAACTTCTTACTCCTAGCTTTCTTTGCATGTATCATGTTTGTTGCAAAGTTACTCAGCAGAGTAAGACAAAGTGGAATGTGACATTAAGATAATTTTCTTAAAAATTAAAGCAGTACCAAATCTCTAGATTACATGGAAAGGCTGGTAATCTCTCCTACCCGAGGGAAAGTAGAAACAGTGCCACCGTGAGAAGAAGCTCTGGGGGGATGCTGGGATGGTACAACACAGTCACAGCAGCACCTCCAACGTGACAGAGTCTCCTTTTCAGAATGAAAAGGGTTAGAAGACAATTAATCTGAAAGCAAGAACAAAGACTCTGGACATGAAGTGAGGTGCTGCTTTCCCCTTGGCACTGCTCCTGCTCCCCAGCAGGTCCTTGTTCTCCAGCTGCAGGAACCAGCTCTGAAGCCCGTCAGCAAGCTTCTACTGAGCCCAGAAGTTAAGACTGAAGAAAAACACAGTGTGGCTAATGGCAGTCTGGGAATGCTCAGCCCTTCTGGGTGTCCTGGGAAGGGAAGGGATGTCTATGGGTTGACAGACCAGGACTTCCGTATTTTGCTTCATTTAAGGATAAGAATTCCCAGAAGTGTTCTTTTATTACTGTTGAATTTGGCACTGATTGTCTGAACAAGACTGTTACTGACTCCAGTGACAGCAGGTCAGACAACCATGCCAGTTCTACAGGACTCAGTAGTCGCCAAAGAGAAGTTGGCTACACAGAGAGTGACGTCTGTGCCCAAGAACCATCAGAACTTACAAATACATTGGATTTTTCTCACTCTATGATCCATAAGGATCTTCAGGTTAACCACACATCTAGAGAGCTCTCTAACATGAATTTTGTAGCCTGGAATTCTTATACTATTGCAAATAAATGTGAATCTCTCAGCTCGCCTGAGCCTCGCTAGATTCATCCACTGTCTTATTGCTTATACCCAGTCATAAGGTGGGCATGGGTGTGACCCAGCTGCCACAGCTGGCCACGGAGAGATGCCAACTGCTTATAACACTGTGCCATGTGTTGAAGCCTCACTTGTGCAGTGTGTGTGGGCTGACCAAGGCAGCATGAAGGGCGGCCCCTCCATCCAGATAGGGCTCTCCTCAATAAGAAGCAGCATTACACAATACCGAGCACCACTCAACAGCAAGCTCTGGACCAGAGTCTTCCCAGCATAGGACACCCCACATGCTGTGTCTCCCTGCCCACTAGCACCAGTTTGCCTAGGGAGGAAGAACAGGAAAAGTGTCACCCCATCCACTGTCCACTTTTTCTCAAAGAGTAAGCTGGAGAGCGGGAATCTGCATGCCAAGATGCACTTGATGAGAACGCTGAAAAGAGGGGTGCAGCACTGAGTCGGGGGTACACAACAGCACTTGCAGCAGTGAAAGCTGCCTCTGACTCTTCACTCAGGGCTAAAGTCCTGCTAAGGTTAATGAGAAATTTTCCAGAAGGTAGAATCACAGCCCTGCACACAAGGTATTTATTTGTAAGTGCAAAGGATCAACCAGTGATCACAACTTCCCAAGACCCAGCTCCAGGCTCACAGCCCAGGCAGCCTAGAGCACTTTGTCTTGGGCAAATCAACCAATTTCAGAAATCACTGCTAAATCCTGCTCTGTAGACCTTACAGCATTAAAGAAAACCAGTTAACACCCTAATAACGGGCAATCCCCTGGGGTTTCAAACACAGTCACACCCTAAACCCACAGCTATTTAATAGGACTGTGCCCCATCCATTCTATGCCATAAATCGATTTATTTTTCCTGTATTCCACGTGCAAACTTGAAAGAAAAGAGCGTCTAGGAATGCAACCTGCGCTGATCCACTTCACTTGTCACCACCCCTGGGCCCCAAAACGAGTTCGCCTGTGGTCGGGGTAACTTTGGCTGGCTAGCAGCGCTGCAGCGTTAGGGTTTGCTGCGCGGAGGGTGAGGCTGGACCGGACCGAGCCCCGATGGCTTTCATCTGCCACTTCAGCTATTGAAAGCGTCGGTTCCCTCGGGATTTATAGCAGCCAGTTTAACCGCCCGCAGCGCTCCCGGCTGAAGCGCAGCCGACAGTGTCCCCGTGGCACTTTGAGCCTTAAACCCCCTAGGAGCCCCTTCTTACACTCCATTCGCAGGGGCTATCATACAACAGCCCGGGTTATGCCGCTCCAAGGCAAAGTGGGTGTAGGGACACGAGGGAGACCCAGGCTTGGAAGCAGTTTCTCATCTGGGAAAACCCGGCGACATCAAAAACACAACTGAACCCGCTCAGCAGCGCAGCCCGTGCTGAGTCCCCCGCCACCCCCAAACTCCCCCACTCTCGAGTGCTGGAACGAGCCCCCGGAGCTCCCTATGCCCAGAATGATAGAGTAAACCGGTGTCCCCGGGAGCATCTCCTCGGGGCAACCGCCGAGGCAGCCCCTTAGCCCCCTCCCCGCCGCCTCAGAACGCGCCCCCGGGGATCCCCGCTCCGCGCTGCCTGCGCGCCCGCGCTACTCACACGAAGGCGTGATAGAGCAGAGCCCAGCCCCGGGGTCGCTCCAGGGCGTCGTAGATCAAAGTTTGGACACGGCGGTACTTGGCGTGGTTCCGCTTCACCGGGCGGCTCAGGGGTGTCTTGGCCAGTAGCCCCAGCCCTGGCGGGCTCCGCTTGCTGCCGTCCTCCTTCCCGCCGCTCTCCAGCAGCAACGTGCCGTCGCGGTCGCCACTGGTGCCCAGGGCCAGCGAGCCCTGCTCG
>VXBP01003987.1:109253-124984 GCA_013400115.1 Rhinopomastus cyanomelas
TGGAGAGGGAGGGGAGGGGAAGGGCATCCCCGGGCCCTGGCGGGGGACTGCTTCCACCGCAAGAGCAGGAAGGAGCGGAGGATGGGGTTGGAGGATGAAGGATGCCGGGAGAGGCGGCGGGAGGCCGGCCGGAGGCTCTGGTCCGAGCCGAACCTATCCGAGCCGGACGCAGTTCGGCCTCGGACCGAAATGCTGATAGGATGTGACTGACAGCTCTGTAGCCTTTTTCTTTAGGTTCCCTGTCTGCGAGGAAGATCGGAAGAGCCAGCTTGGGTGTGCCTTGCACCCCGGGTGCCCTGGGGATTCGACCACAGCACACCAGAAACAGCTGCCCTTGAGCAAAACCCTGCCCCGCGGCTGAGAGTTCACATCGCTGCACCGTGGTAGGGTACAAAGCGCTTCACCCAGCCTTTCTTGCCAGATAATAATCACAAAATAATTTCTTTATAAAAGACAAAGCCTTACAGATTGCTGGTTGTTTTCATGAGAGCCGTTCCTCCTCCAGATGGGAGAATTTTCCTGGTGTCTCCTGAAGAGATGCCAAGACACCCAAGAGCCCTTCCAGACTCATGAGAAATAGATTTTCCATCTACTCTAGCTGATCCTGCTCCATTTCCCAAGGGATAGATGATCTGAGCACTCCTCCTGTTTCGCACACCAGAGAGGACAAAAGAGGCAATGGAAGCTCCTGGAGGTGATTTTTGGACCACCACAGGGCCACAGAAGCTGCACTACTTCACACCAGCCTACAAGTCACTATTAGAGATGTCCAAGGTCACCCAAAAATTGTCCTCCTGTCTCTACATTGCAAGGTGGAAAAAGAGATGTTTTCTCTCTGATATTTAACCCTCTGAGGATCCAAATTGAAAAGATTCTGTGCAAAAGAAGAAAACCACCTGCAAGCTCCACCATTAGTATGTCTCAGTCATCTTCTGATTTTGGACCTTCGCAACACAAAGGCTTTGTCCAAATGTACTTGTGAGCAGACAGTGTAGCACCTCACCCACACAGAGCCAGTGTCAGGTGAGTGGACATGTCCAGGGCGCTATCAGCAGGACACGGCTGGCCTGAGCGCAGCGCCGGCAGTGCACATGTTGTGCTCCTTGCTCTGCGAACATCCATCAGCATCACTTGAATGTCATTTACGGCTGTATTCCCAAGGCGGGCTGTGGGAGGCTAGGAAGTTTTGATTACTAGGCCATTTATCTCTCTTCAGCTCCTCTTCTGTCTCAGTACAATAGCAATGATGTTTCTCAGTACCACACAAGAGCTATAAACATTAGTGAGAATGTATAGGGCATGGAGAGCACTTGTTTCAGGTGATACCCTGTGCCTTAACCTTCATCCCAGCCTTACAGAAAAGGTGGGAAGAGAAGGAGGGGAGGGAAAGAAAATTTGTAGCTTACCAGTTCATCACAATTCTGAACCACAAAGGTAAACCTTCAAAATGAAATGGAGATGGTGCGTAATTTTCAGTGGGAAGGCAATAAATTCTTTTCACTTCCAAAGGGCTGTAGCAGTAGGTGGTTGGTAGGCAGGAACACCAGCTTCTTTGGCTTTTGTAGCCCTTATGCCAGGGATGCAACACTTTTCTCTATCAACTACATGTAGGGATTTTCCAGCTGCATTCTTCTAAAGGCAGGCTTTTGGGACATCTTCAAGTCTTCAGTTGCTCTCACAAAAACCACCTTTTAAGACCCGATAGGAGAGAGTTTCCATCTCCTGTCTAAGTTTAAAATCTGCTCACTCGTTGGGAATTCTCCTTCTCCAACCCCCATCTGGGATAACTATTGTGCAGACGGCTGGAAAGTGCTGTAACGCAAGTGGAGTTATTGGAGGTCCTCTAAATCACTGTAAACATGTTCAACAGTTTCAAGAGGATCTGAATCCAGCCCTCATTGATGTCTCCACTGCTTGGAACCCCAATGCTATTTGCACACCTGCTGGCAAAGCTCCCACAGACGTCATGGGGATTTTGGCCAGATGGAGCACTGCAGGCTATGATTTGGCGTGATGAGTAATTACGCCCCATTACTATTATTTATGATGTGTTACTGGCAGCACCCAGCGTTCACAGGTTTGATATCCACCTCCTTGGCTGACACTGGAGGTCTCTGTAACTGCCAGCAAGTACCTCTGCCAAGCTGGAGTTTGCAACCAGGAGGCTCCCAAAGGAACAGAGGGACCAGTGATACACATCTCTCAGTGGGTTTTGCTGGCCTTTGTCAAACGGAAAGCTGGTTCAGTCGCAGAGGTTATGGTCTAAAATCAGTAAACAGGAAGGGATTGTATCTGTTAGTCAAGATAATATGGCTTTGTCCTGACTTGTTTTTGTCTGGATTTTTGTGCATGGCAAAGCACAGGACTGCTTGGTAAACCACGCAAACACCCAGAGTGTTTAATAAAGCCACATCAACATTCAGCTGGAACATCTGGATTGTGTTTATAGGAAAGTGTTTACTGCTAATGGAAAATAGGGAATCTGCAAAAGACTTCAGGACCAAAATGAACAAATAGCTGCTCGTGAAATTCAGTGACTGGTTGAAGCTGGACTTTATGATCTTACAGGTCTTTCCCAGCCTCAATAATTCTGTGATTCTGTGACAGAGGAACAGAGATGTATTACTGGATAAAATGGTCAGGGGCTATCTAGGAACGGGGAACTGAAAGCAACACTGTCTTTAGAGTGTGTGAGATGGTCATTAAAATGTCATGTGTGACTTTGTCGTGCTTGGAGAAAGGGGCTGGAGACCAGAACCACAGAGATAATTTCCTGATTTGAAAGCTTGAGGACTTCTTGACCTAGCACAAAACCCAGAGCATGGAGGGTGAAGCTGTATAACTGTGGAAGTAAGTGGGATCCCAATTTCAGTGTAAGGACACAAGTGCCATTGAATTTGGTTGCTCTTCTCTTCCTATCCTTCTGCTGCCACCTCCATCTTACCAAGCAAATTCTTTTGCACTGCTGCAGCTGTTCTTCTTCTCATTTAGGGTGACAAGACCTAATCTCATTTTTAGCTGGTCTCGATCCCTTTTAAACAGTTTATTAAAATTCACTACTGGAATGCCCACAAAATCCACCAGGGTGCCTGTGCAGTCTGGAAGCACCTACTGGTAAATGCCAGATGAGTCAGTCTAAGTACTGAGTGCAGCACTGACAGCCCATCTGATTCAAGCAGCAGGAGCAACACAAAAGCAGGAGCCGTAAAAGACACCTGAACCCCTGGGGGGCTCATTTAGGGAATTGCTGCCCCAGACACAGCACTGCGCTGCTGCACCTACCTTGTTCAAACAAATGACCGATCTCATGTACTGTGACTTCAGTGTTCAACAGTGTGGATGTGCTCAAGAATTTCCTCTGTCCTCTCTGTCCATCCACGTTCTCCTTTCTCCTCATGGTTACACGTTAAGCTCCTTTTGTCAGTGCTTGTTTCTTAGGGCTTAGCCTTGAGGTAATCTAAGCTGTGGCTGTTGCTCCTTGCTAATCTAACACAAAATGAAGCCTAACAGTTGAATCTGTGGAACAGCCTAGGTAAGCATGAAACCCCCTTAGACTTGGTCTTCAATCAGAGTTTCAAGATTGATCTTTAGTTTGAAAAGCTATGACCTAGTTTAACTTGAAGGTATGGCCTGTGATCTGCAGATGGTCAAAGTGATCACTATGTCAATTCCATTCTTTCAGATCTTCACATGGACTGCATGAAACCAGGCGAGGAACAAAGACATACAAGAGTCTGGTTGAGGAGACTGAAATCAATGTCTGCTACTTAAATCTGCTGATGGAAGAGTGGTGGAGATGTCCATGGAATCTCAAAGCTATGCAGAAAAATAAAAGCTAGTTCTGACAGCCAGCTCTTCCTTCTGTAGACTGCAGATGAGCCTGATGAAAAATAGCTGCAGCCTCGAGCTGTTTTTCTTTTCTCTGCAGTGACAAGGTGCAGCTGAAAACTAGAGCCGATAGTAGCTCCTGTTTAGAGTCAGAATAACTGTGGGGCTCTAATTGCTGGTCTCAAAGTGAGCAAAACACATTAAACAGGAAAAAAACCCATAAAACTCCCCAACAAACAACTCAAAACACCAAGTGTAAAATACCTTCGTAGTAGCAGTGCTTGCTTGAGGAAACACCAGGACAGGTCCCTTCGTCTGACAGCAAGCAGGTCAGATGTTCTCCAGACTGCAAATACAGGAGCTTTGACCCAGCAGACAGCACCACTGCCTGTCCCTGTAGTGGAAATTAGACCACAGAAATCACCAATGTGAACTCTGCTCTCCCTAAGCACTGGGTCCTGTTGCACTCCATGATCATCTGAGCACAAGAGGTGGCTGCCTGTGCCATCCCACTGCCAGCTTCCATTGGCCTTGCTGCTTACTGGCTTCATGGAAAAGGAAAACACAAAGAGGAAAATAAATCTCCACCACTACAAATTACTACATGGACAGAAGAAAATCAATACTTTGGAACTTCACACCGTCTCAATGCCATTACAAATCATTGCAGACCCATCGAAAGAGCATCCTTAATTCACTCATGCTCACCTTGTGGGCTCCATGGTGCAGAAAGCATGTGTGCATCCACAGTTCTGTCCCATCATTTCACACTGCCCTTAGCTTGGAGACGAGGGATTTCAGCCTGCAAGGTCCATGCATTGTACCAGCAGCTCAGAAATGTGGACTTCTAGCTTTGCTGAGCTCTGGCCATCCTAGTCCTTGACTTTATTGAAAAAAAACCCCACTCTAAACTCCTTTATTCCTCAGTCAACTGAGTAGACCATGCTTATCCTTTTCAGTTTGTGGGATCTGCCCTATCATGACTCATTTTCAGGCATGTCCCTTTTGCACACAAGGCAAGGCAGCAGTCTCACTTTAAAAGTCAAAGGGCGGCCTGAAAAAATAGCACAATTCTTCAGGAAAAGAGGGTAAGCAAGGTAAGAATGGGTTGTCATGGGTCTTTCACTTTCTCTCATTGTAGTCTTATGCTTTATGACTTTTCCTGAGTGGCTTGGAATTTCTCACTTCAGCTCCCAAATGTAAGAGAGTGAAATCAAGGTGAGAGTCTCACTTTCAGGTGTTGGGACATCGCAGGATCCACCCAAACTCCTGATATTTGAACTCTCACCACTACTGGCAACTCTGAGGGATATGTTGTGAGATCATTACTGAGTGAAACAAGTTTTCCATGTGTTTTCAGATAATTTTGACATGTCCAGATCGTGCCTGTTATAACCTAGTCTCTCCCTGGTAAAGTCAGTGAATCTATCAGTGGGGTATTTTCCCTTAGCATCAGAATAATGAACTGAAATGTCACTGGTGGAAATCTGATTGTACCATGGATTCAACAGCAAACAAACTAACTCAGTCTAGAATTACGATGAGAGGTAATCTGTGACTGCCTTTACAAAGAGGTCCCATCAAATTTCCCCTTTGCTTTGAAGTGTAAAGAAGTCACACTTGCAATGATGCAGGAACCTACCTTTTGGTTTCCTTTATGATGTCTACTTTTACACGAGGAAGCAGCTTGGCCTAGCAGCACAGAATCTTTTATTTTTAATAAGTTCTGGAAATATTTATCCAATGCTTGTAATTTTATGTAGAGTAGAAACGGCCACATGGCATGGTCTGGAGCAGAAAAGAGAGGGCAATTGTGGTTGAATATGAAAGAAACCATTACATATCAGTTTATAATTGCTACAGACAGATCCATTACACATTCCTCTGTCAAATCCCTTAGAGTGGAGCAAGACAAGAGAAGCCTTTGCTTTCACAGAATCACAGAATCACAGAACATTAGGGATTGGAAGGGACCTCCAAAGATCATCCAGTCCAATCCCCCTGCCACAGCAGGATCTTCTAGACTAAGTCTCACAGGAACATGTCCAGGTGGGTTTTAAACATCTCCAGAGAAAGAGACTCCACAACGCCCCTGGGGCAGCCCCCTCCAGTGCTCTGTAACTCTCACAGAATCATTCCGGTTGGAAAGACCCCTGGGATCAGAGTCCAACCATCAACAAATTCACCCCTAAACCAGATCCCCCAACACTACATCGAAGTGTCTTCAGTGCCAGAATTGTGTTTCTCTAAGACATGGGTTCCACCACTGTTGGTAAAGCATGAGGATGATTGATTACTGGTACAACATCACTGGGTAAAACCAGCTCTGAGTAGGAACATAAGCGGTTGTACAAAGCATCACAAAGCCGAATTGGTGGTGATGGTGGTACCGTCTGCTTTAAAACACTTAGTAGTCCCATTCTAGTAGAGTCTTAACTCCAGCTGGAGCTCTCTGGTGGATACCAGTTTTCAGATAGTCACAGAATCACCAAATTACAGACTGACTATGTTTGGAAAGTACCTCTGGAGGTCATCCAGTACTATCACCCTGCTCCATCTGGTTTATCCGAGGCTAATTGCTCAGGGCCACATCCAGATGGCTTTTGTAGAACTCCAAGGTTGAAGATTCCGTAACTAAATACTATCACAGAGTCACAGAATGGCTTAAGATGGAAGCGACCTCAGAGATCATCTAGTTCAAACCCCCATGCCATGGGCAAAGACATCTCTCACTAGACCAAGTCACCACGGGCTCCATCCAACTTGGCCTTAAACACTTTCGGGGATGGAGCATCCACAACTTCTCTGGGCAACCTATTCCAGTGCCTCATTTCTGACTTCTGAATACCCAGCTACAAGAAGGATTGATTGAAGCACCTGTCATGTATCTCAGTTTCAAAGAATTTAATCTAGAACTGTGCTGTGTTTCACAGCTACCGGTTCTTCACGCATGGAACCTAACTCTAGTTTGCAAAGCTATTCGATCCCTATTTCACATTCAGCCTGTGAGAGGAGAGCATTCTTTGAAAGAGTCCTTGGGCTGGTCATGATTCTGTGGCCAAAGTCCACTGCAGCAGCAAGACTTCATTCCAGTCTCCAAGGATGCTACCTTCCTTAAGCATAGGAAGAAACTGCCTTGTGTTAGGACAGCTTCTATCTTTGCAGATGTAACTGTGAAATTCTATTTCCAGCCTGCTTTTCCCTTGCCATCTCTCTCTAAGGTGGCACAGATCCTATTGCAAACGTCCCCCTCTCATTAGAAGTCTCTGCCAAGAAGTTCCTTAAGGGCTTTCTGAACACTACATTTTTGAAGGACCAGTCTTCAAGTCCATACCACTCCACTCCAATTTTGAGATGGCTTTGCTCAGGGCAGATGTTCTGCTCAGGCAGGCGCAGTGCTCAGGCCATGCAGTGTATTCACATTGGAAACAGCTGTGAGCTGCATAATGCCAGGAGCTCACTAAATAATCTACTTGATTTGCAGCTGAACAGACCCCCCCCAGTACACACAATCCCTTTGAATGATGCTCCCAAATCTACAGCTTCAGTTCTGAAATGTTGCCTTTCTATTTCGTCATTTGCACCTTCTTTGTGCTAGTTTTTAGTGGGAGCAATGATTTACCACTGATTGTAGAAAACTGCACTTCATTGCACAAAGATAAATGTTGATCAACAGGCAAAGCACCAAAATCAACTTCAGGACAGATGCTGAGAGGTAGCTGTACCCTTGTTGCAGCTCCCAGGCACAGCAGAATGCTTAGTGAGCACAGGAGAGCCATTCAGTCACAGGAGGGATGTGATCCTTACATCTCATTATTGGCTAGTTGGATTTCATCATGGGAAATCCAGAGAAACTGTGATCAGAGTGCATCTAGAAGTCACAGCAGGAAGGGATAAGGTTTGTTCTCATCTCTTCTGGAGGACAGTTGATTTGGCAATTAATATGTAGGAGTAGCACTTCAATATTTTGCTTGCTCTTCTAACAATTACATATTCATAACCAGGTGGATGGATGATGGCAGAGTGGTGGATGTGGTCTGTCTTGACTTCAGTAAAGCAATTGACACAGTCTCCCACAGCATCCTCACAGCCAAACTGAGGCAGTGTGGCCTAGATTTTCAGGTAGTGAGGTGGATTGTAAACTGGCTACAGGGTAGAAGTCAGAGAGTGGTGGTCAATGGGACAGAGTCTAGTTGGAGGCCTGTATCTAGTGGAGTGCCCCAGGGATCGGTGCTGGGACCGGTCCTGTTCAATCTATTCATTGATTACTTGGATGAGGGATTGGCATGCACTGTCAGCAAGTTTGCTGATGACACAAAGCTGGGTGGTGTCGCCGACACCCCAGCAGACTGTGCTGCCATTCAGCGAGATCTGGACAGGCTGGAGAGCTGGGCTGAGAAAAATCTAATGAGCTATAACAAGGGTAAGTGCAGAGTCTTGCATCTGGGCAAGAACAACCCCAGGTACCAGCATAGGCTGGGGACTGACCTGTTGGAGGATAGTGTAGGAGAAAGGAACTTAGGGGATGACCATGAGCAGGCAGTGTGTCCTTGTGGCCAAGAGGGCTAACAGCATCCTGGTTAAGAAGTGGGGTAGTTAGCAGATCAAGAGAGGTTCTTGTCACCCTCTACTCTGTCCTGGTGAGATCACATGTGTAATATTGTGACCAATTCTGGGCTCCACATCAAGAGGGATGTGGAGTTGCTGGATGGAGTCTAGCGTAGGGCAACGAGGATGATGAAGGAAGTGGAGCACCTCCCTTATGAGGAGAGGCTGAGGGAGCTGGGTCTCTTTAGCTTGGAGGAGACTGAGGAGTGACCTCATTAATGTCTATATATATTTGAAGGGTGGGTGTCAGGAGCATAGAGCCAGGCTCTTCTCAAAGTTGTCTAGTGATAGGACGAGGGGCAATGGTTGCAAGCTGGAACACAGGAGAATATCAGAATGAACTTCTTCATGGTGAGGATGACAGAGCACTGGAAAGGGCTGCCCAGGGAAGTTGTGGAGTTTCCTTCTCTGGAGATGTTCAAGACTCTCCTGGATATGTTTCTGTGTGACTCGTTCTAGGTGATCCTGCTGTGTCGGGGGGATTGGACTAGATGATCTTTTGAGGTCCCTTCCAATCCCTAATGATTCTGTGATTCTGTGACTCTAGGATTCCTGATCTGGCTGTGATCATTATTAATTTGTGCCCGGTTCAGGGAGCAGTTGTTTCAGTCCTGGTCCTATGCTTCATTTTCTTACAAGGCCATTGCACGGTGTTCACTGGAGCATTAGGGCTTTAGTGCTTAGAGGCTACGAGGTCTGGCATTAAGCAGGGCCTGGCATGATGAATGGGATCCCTCAGCGCTGTGTTGTTAGTGAGCAGGTGAGCAAGGAAGCATAGAGCAGCACAGGCCTTAAGAGGCGAGAGCACATCTGCTAGTCTCATCTCCACCAGCTGGTTCCCTTCAGCACCCCATGTTGCGGTCATTATTTCATTGGTAATTTAGCTCAGGGCTTGCTGAGGAGAGGACCCATTGCAGATAATAGAGGTCTGGCACCTGAAAACTTTGCTAAAAACATAAATCTGTCAGAATTCTTTAGCAATATGTTAAAGATTCTCTCAGAGTTTTCGCTTGAAGGATAAGAACTGATTACAAAGGAGAAATCAAATTTGTTATCAATACTGCTAAGATCTTTCTGTAGATTATTAGTTTTTCTTGGAAATGGAGAGGAGAAGTAAATCACTTCCTGGTCATTACATTAGTTTGAAAATGGATTCTTTTCAGTTTCACAAAGTAAAACCGACAAAACAGAAGAGTCTAGAAATAAGTTGCTAAAAGGTTGCGCAAACAATGACATGAAGTGTTGATGTCTGAGCACCTCCTCATGCTCAGGCATTTAGGGACGTTTAAGCCAGGGCACTGCTTTCTCATTGCAGTGGACCCTGAGGACACACATGGCTGGCCAGGGCAGCATCACTGTCTGGCAGAGACCAAACAGGCTATTCCCAGTCAGTCAAGTGTCTGCGTGCTGATCTGCAGACCCTGCACCCTGGGAAGGCTTGATGCGCTTTCTGCCGCGGTTCAGTAGCAAGGCCACATACCCCCACATCCGTCTGAATCTTCAAACCGCCCAAAATCGCGCTCAGTGTTGCAAAGTTTCACCTTTCAAAGAGCTTGTCATAACCTCCTGCGCGCCCGAACCAAACACCAGGTTTATTCTCTGGCTTTTTGGTAAAAAACAAAATCTTTCTTCCTTGTCATCTCATTCATCTGTCTCATCTAATTTTCACAGCAGCAGATGCTTGGGATTTCACTGTGGCTGGACATCTTTTTTGTTGGAGGCTGAATCCAAACTACAGAGCACTCAGGTAGAGCTTGATCTTCTGTGTTAGGAGGTTGTTTGAGATACCCAGTTTTATTACTAATCCTGACAGTCTTTGGTAGTCATTTCTAGAAGCAGTAAGAACAAAAGCTGTGTGAGTTGAATGGCTTCAGCCTCTTGAATTCATGGTGGGGCTTCAAGCAGTGCTGAGGGGAAGCTTTTTGGGTCAAACTTCAAATGTGTTAACAGGATAAACAATGACAAGGATCAAACTGAGTGGAAGGGTTTTGCCGATTTTGCAAAAAATGTTGCTGTTGAGATTTGTTTGAAGTGTGTCACACAACATCCAGGATTGGAGGGGACCTCGAAAGATCATCTAGTCCAATCCCCCTGCCAGAGCAGGATCACCTAGATAGACGGAGCTGAATTTTAAAATTATTCTAATCAATCAATTACATTGCAAAGTTACTTGCAGGTAGGGAGATCGTTTAATTACCAGTTGAGTAACTTGCACCATGACCAAATGAGAAGATAGAGGAAAGATGGAGTCTCAGATGTGGTTTTTAAAAAATAAAAAACCTCCTGCATAAAATACTTTTCTCTTGTACAAGCAAGGCAAATGATTAAGACTTCTGCCAAAAAGGAGAGAAGTAAAAAATCTTCACCATTCTATCATCGCTACAGGTGCCAAAGTTCTGAAATGTAGGTCTAGAGAGATTCTCCTCCCCTTTACTCTGCCCTAGTGAGGCCATGTCTGGAATCTTGTGTCTAGTATGGGGACTTTGAATTCCAGAAGGACACAGAGCTGCTGGAGAGAGTCCAGCGCAAAGCCACAAGGATAATGAAGGGAGTGTAGCATCTCCCTGATGAGGAAAGGCTGAGGGAGCTGGGTCTCTTGAGCTTGGAAAAAAGGAGGCTGAGGGGGGACATCATTGATGTTGATAAACGTGTGAAGGGTGGGTGTCAGGAGGATTGAGCCAGGCTCTGCTCAGTGTCATCTAATGATAGGTCAATGGGCAATGGGTGTGAGCTGGAACACAGGAGGTTCCACATCAATGTGAGAAGGGACTTCTTCACAGTGAGGCTGACAGAGCACTGGAACAGGCTGCCCAGGGGGGGTTGTGGAGTCTCCTTCATTGGAGATGTTCAAGACCCGCCTGGATGTGTTCCTGTGTGACTGGATCTAGGTGATGCTGCTGGGGCAGGGGGATTGGACTGGATGATCTTTGGAGGTCCTTTCCAATCCCTAATGTTCTGTGATTCTGTCTTAGGACATAGCCCACAGCCTTACGGGGATGTAGACATTACACAGCAAAGGTTAAACACATTTCTTTATCTTTGTCCCTCGTCATAAAAGAATAAAAATAATCATGAATGAAAGTTAATTGCTTTTTATCTAGTTGGCTGAGAAGGGATCTGCTGAGACCTTAAAAGTTAGCTTTCGGTGAACTTGCTTTAAACTCACTCACAGAGTCACATAACATTAGGGATTGGAAGAGACCTCGAAAGATCCTCCAGTCCAATCCCTGTGGCACACTGATTGTGTGTGGATCTTCCCCTGAATTACTCAAAACCTGTTTCAGATCCAGTCTGAGGTCAGGAATATTAATCAGGGTGTAGCTGACTGACGTCATTATGATTATTGTGAGAGCTGGGACTCAGTAAAACAGTTAATTGGAGTCCAGCATGGAACTGGGGCAGGGCCTGGAGTTCAGACTGCTCTTTCAGAGATTCAAACCAGTAGTAATAAAATCAGAAATGTGGCTAAAGCCAAAACAAAGCATTTTTAAGGCAGAAGCAAACTGCTCCCTCAGTCCTTCCCAAGCCTTGACGGTGCTGTCAGAGTTCCATGAGGGTCTTTAATGGAGCTGAAGGTGCATGACATTATTTCAAGTGCTGCTCTGCACTCAGCAAGCCCACGGTGGTCTGAACCCAGTTTAGTTCCTTTCCAATGCAACGTCTTTTTCTCGCTGTCTTTGTAGGGTAATCCGAGTTGTGCCATCTGAACAGCCTCACATACCCCAAAGCCTGCCCACCAGGGGTGTTCCTAGAGCAGCTGGAGCACAGGGTGCCATGTCCCGAATAATTTTTTTATTTCCTCCCCAGCACACAGGCAAGCTGAAATTTGCCTGCAGAGAAATGACTTCTCACTGCTGTGACCATAGCTTTTGGCTCACTGACCTGGTGATTGCTCTGTTAAGGTGTCATCCATGGTAGGACAAGGGGCAATGGGTGTTAGCTGGAACATGGGAGGTTCCACATAAATATGAGAAGAAACGTATTCGTGGTGAGGGTGGCAGAGCACTGGAAGGGGCTGCCCGCGGGATTGTGTAGTCTCCTTCTCTGGAGATGTTAAACCTGCCTGGATATGTTGCTGTGCGACTTGGTCTAGGTGATCCAGCAGGGATCACCTGCTGGATTGGGGCGCAGGGATTGAACTGGGTGATGTCTTGAGGTCCCTTCCAATCCCTAGTGTTCTGTGATTCTGTGAAGGTAAAAATGAATCCTTTTTTGGGCTGTAAACAAGATAAGCTAAGAGCCTGGGGGAACTGATGGCCTCTCTTTGCTGCTGTGGGGATTTACTATTCCGGATCCGTAGTCCCAGTAAGGACACTTTCTTGGAGCAGGGATCAGGTACTTGTCTGTAGTTTCACAAGAGCTCTGCAAACCCACTCTTCTGACTTCATGAGGGGAAAAGAGCAGGTTAAAAAAAATAGGTTAGGTCCTTTTAGCGGACTACACTTTCAGATTGTTTTGAAAAAAACACTGTCTTTTAATGCCAACATGTGAGACTTTGGAAATTACATCTCTTGCAGGGCAGAGGCTTTGGACAGTGTGAGGACCAGAGCTCATCCCAAGGCTTTGCTACTGCTTGTAGAGGAGCCTGTGAGAGCCTCCAGAGTCTTGCAGCCTATGTTTGGATCCCATCAATTTAAGAGATTGAAATGTATTAAAATGTCTTCCTGGGCTTTTTCTGGTTACTTTGAGTCCTGGTGGCACCTGTGATTGTGGCAGAGGCCAGCTAGTGAACAAAGGCAGATTTACCGTAGGGCAAAGAGCTAAGGGGAAGAGGATCCATTTTGCCATGTCACTATCTATTTTCAGGGCCAATTACAGCTGATCTCCTCATACCTTGGCACAATCAATCTGCACTTTTAAAAGAACCATCCATCAAAGAAAATCTAAATATATCCAGCCTTGGAGAAAGAGTTCCCAGCAACCCGTCATGGAGGTAAGTGGCAGAGCAGTTTGAGGTATTCCCAGTGCAGCTCCCTTGCCTGTAGCCGACCTTTCTGCTTGAAAAGAGATTTAATTCTTTCCGACCATCAAGACCTCACTCTTTGGAGGCATCACCATTTGCTAAAAGGGAAAGTGCCTGCACCACAAGATATTTTTGCTCTCTCCAGGAAGCGATGAGAGATTAATTTAAATGCATTAGTGAGACGTTACAGGTTTATGTGTGCTGGAGGGAAGCCCGTGTTCCCCATCACTAGCTCAACTGCCTTGTGACATTTCCATCTGCAGAATAGCTGTGCTGACCACAGGTGTGACTTGCTGCTGCTGGAGACTCAGAGATGGAAGGGAAGACCCAGGAGGCTGAATCTGGAATCCCCATGTCTCACTCCGACAGCTCAAAGCACAGTGGGAAGCAAGGCACTTGGCTCATATTTTCCAGCTTTAGCCATTGAATCACTCAGGCACAAGCTGTATTCACCAGCAGAAGTTCTGTACTACCAGAACTGATTGAAAGCTAAGGACAGAGATAACTTAGCCAAACCAAAAGGCCTCATTTAGAATCATAGAATCACGATGGATTGGAAGGGACCTCAACAGATCATCTAGTCCAATCCCCCTGACACAGCAGCATCACCTAGACCAAGTCACACAGGAACACATCCAGTTGGGTCTTGAATATCTCCAGTGAAGGAGACTCCACAACCCCCCTGGGCAGCCTGTTCCAGTGCTCCATCACCCTCACTGTGAAGAAGTTCCTTCTCAGGTTGATGTGGAACCTCCTATGTTCCAGGTTACCTCATCCTGTCACTACATGACACTGAGAACAGCCCAGCTCCATCCTCCTGACACCCACCCCTCAAATATTTGTAGACATTAATGAAGTCACCCCTCAGCCTCCTCTTGAATTTAGATCTCTTGAATACATTTGTATATCCCCAACAGATATCCAGCAATCTTGGAAGGAGCAAAACTCTGTGATTAACTGAAAATTTTCAGTATGGACCTCAGTGTCCAGACTGGGATTTGTTCTGTTAGAAAGCCCCAGTGCTTAGTGATCCATGCCTTCATTTCTCTACTTCACATGGGAACGATGTGGCGATAATCAGCATCCGCAAAGCACTTCAGCTGCTTGTGCACTGCATTCCCTAGAGCCAGCTACCTACAATCAATGGGATGTAATGGCCTCATATTATCACAATAATTAAATACTTCCAGCTCTTCACTTAACCAGTGCTTATAGTGCACCAGTGAGACAGAGGAAATCTGAACTCTGTCTAGTTGACAGAGAACACATGTAAAGGGAAAAAATAAGTGCAATATTCAGACCATCTCCATAAGATGTAAAACACCCTCAGTGCGCTTCCAAATAATTAAATTAAAACATCTCTTAGGCAGCTGAAATAACTTAATGTTAGGACTACAGGAGTCCACCCTAAAGCTCCAGGAACTGCACCTATGCACCGTACCTTTTACACTTGGATCCCAGTCATCAAAACTACATGGAACATGATCAGAGCAACTGTACTTCTGTGCCCATTTTCAAGACATTCACTGTCTATGTCTCAATAAATTGTTGCTGGGACACCAGAAATACTTGTCCTGTCAACTAGCCATCTTCATAGCCAAAGTCTTTGAAGATTACTGGTACTGCACGTCTGCTGACAGGCAGACACACAACAACTCTGCCTTCATCACACTTGCACGGTATGGAATGTAAAAGCCGGTACTGGCTGCATGGACAATACAGGATGGAGACATTTGCAGCTAAAGTTACCTCAGATTTAATGAAAAAAATTCTAGTATTTTGTGTCTGAATGGCTGTGCTCAGTCTTGCCTTCCCTTTCCTGCTTCCTTCAGCTTGGGTAAGACAGGACAAATACAGAGTGGTTAGACCTGTAGGATATCAACATACACATCTATTCATAGAATCATAGAATCATAAAATCATTAGGGATTGGAAGGGACCTCAAAAGATCATCTAGTCCAATCCCCCCACCAGAGCAGGCTCACCTCACTGGAGAAGTTGTAGAATCAGAATCACTCAGGGTTGGAAGGGAGCACCTGATCACCCAGTTCCACACCCTTCACCATGGGCAGGGACACCCCACCCTAGACCAGGCTGGCCAGAGCCCCATCCAGTCTGGCCTTAAACACCTCCAAGGATGGGGCCCCAACCACCTCCCTGGGCAACCCATTCCAGGCTCTCACCACTCTCACGGAGAAGAACTTCCGCCTCACATCCACTCTAAATCTACCCATCTCCAGCTTTGCTCCATTGCCCCTAGTCCTGTCACTACCTGACATCCTANATAGAATCATAGAATAGAATCATAGAATCCTTAGGGACTGGAAGGGAC
>VXBP01003990.1:0-12848 GCA_013400115.1 Rhinopomastus cyanomelas
AGAGAGTCCAGCATAGGGCAACGAAGATGATAAAGAGTGTGGAGCACTTCCCTTATGACGGGAGGCTGAGGGATCTGGGTCTCTTTAGCTTGGAGAAGAGGAGACTGAGGGGTGACCTCATTAATGTCTATAAATATGTGAGGGGTGAGTGTCGGGAGGATGGAACTCGGTGTCATGTAGTTCTAAGGCAATGGTTCTAAGCTGGAACACAGAGGGTTCCACATCAACCTGAGAAGGAACTTCTTCATGGTGAGGGTGACAGAGCACTGGAACAGGCTGCCCAGGGGGGTTGTGGAGTCTCCTTCACTGGAGATATTCAGCACCTGACTGGATAAGTTCCTGTGTGACTTGGTTTAGGTGATCCTGCTGTTGCAGGCAGATTGGACTAGATGATCTGTCAAAGTCCCTTCCAATCCATAGTGATTCTATGATTTATGATCAGGAAAGATCAGAAATGCAAACACAACCCTTTCGTAGACAGGACAATAACCATTACTCGCTGATGTCACTGTAAAAGAGTAAGTGGTACTGAACAGCATCCTAAAAATGCCCTTCTTTTTTTAAGGAGGGAGGCCAAACTTGTGGAAGACAGGTAAAGAAAGCAGAAGTGATGAACCACATAAATATTATTGATTTTCAGAGGTTTGAAATGTTAGGAAAGCTGTCAGCTTAGGTGTCTGGAGAAAGACAGGAGGACAACTTCTGGGCAGCACAGTCTCTTTTCCTGCTGATCTGAGTGCCCTTGGTGGGACTCAGGCAGCAGTGAGCACTGAGTGGGTGCTGGCTGCAGTTATCAGAGGAGCACTGCTGGGCATGCATCTGGGGTGCAGGATGGAGAATGCTCTGAAACGGATGTGACGTACTGGCCTCTTCTGCCATTGCAGAGCTGAGCCATAAGCCCTGCAGGGAGGAATTCCAGCACTCAAGCGTGTGTCTGAGGGCATCTGTTCCTGCTGAGAGACCTTGATGGGATCTAACAGAGAGAGGAATACCTTTGGACCACATGGGATCTCTTGAGGTTTCCCAGGAAAAGAAGGGCTGAAAGGACTGTGGAGATCTGACCTCTGCATCCACCTCCACCGTAACCCAGCCAAGAGGCAGCTGGAGAGGAAAGGGGGTTTTTCATTCAGCCAGCATCTGCCAAGCTCTACATCTTTGCCATCATTTGGGCTACAGATCCCCAGTTCACCTGGGAGATTCGTGTTCGCAGTCGAAATGACAGCACAACAGCCAGTCTAACCTCAGAGCCCACACTCAGCCTAACATGGGAAAAACTCCTGCAAGCGGTTCTGTTTGTGCATTTAATTACAAGTTTGTTTACTCCTGGAGATAGACGTTGCACCTTAACCTTCTTGGGATCTGGAAAGGACCCCTCTTCTTGCACTAGCCTGGTGAGCATCATTTGGCCCCCTTCCTTGGGCAACCTGACTGATTTAGGGATCCATCCCTGGGCTCCCTCCTTGGGTCTGCTCTCTTCTTGGCTTGGTTTCCATATGTTTGGGGCATTCTGAAGGACTGCACATCAGTATGTTCTGCCAGTCTGAGGGTGACTGAAATTGCATGGAGTTTGAAAGTAAAGTTATTGATCACTAAACAAACCTAACTAAATGCACCCTCCTTGTGCTATGTGTTTTTTTAAGCAAAGCTATAATCACATTCATTGACAATTAAAAGTTTATATATGGAAATCTAGCTAAAGATAAGGGTGTTGCTTCGTGATTTTAATAGCAAATTGCAAAAAGAAAGAAAAAAAAGCAGTTCTCATTGTTCTGCCTTTCCTACCTAAAGTAAGAACCTGGTTAAATCAGTTAGCCATTATCCCACACTTCAGAACAATACTGCTAAAAATGAAACATAAAATTAGCCTGTCATTTCTCTGTCACTCACTTGAGATTCAAGCTGTCCTTCTCCGAAGCTTTTAATTTCCTTTAAAATATGTGGAATTTCAACAGGAGCAGCAGCAGTTGTAGACCCCAAACTGGGCCAGCCCTCACCTGCTTCAAACACCCCCTGCCTGGCTGGGGCTGTCCTGCTATTTCCTCCCCTCTTGTAGCAAATCCAGCCAGGTTTTTGGTGCTGGATGAAAGGTTTTCTTTATTGTAGCATGAAGATGCCCGTGCTGCTCCCAGCTGTTTGAATATTGAATGTTTTTGATTGCTTGGCTGGGCAAACTGGCCAAACTTCCCTGAGATTCTGCTCCTTCAGTGCTTTGCTTGTCCTAAGCCTCTCGATCTTACCTTTGATCTCAAGCAATTTTTTGTAAGTCTGAAGAGACTCTAGAAGTGACTTGTTTCTGGTTTTAACTGGTGGGCTCTGTGTACACTGGCTGCACACAGCCGATGCACAAGCCCTGCCCAAAGCCTTCCAAAGCACTTCACCCCATAGAAATTTCCAGGATTCAATTTTATGTCTTCAGCTCGCAAGCTGCCACTCTGATTTTTCAGGCAGTTGCTCTACTTAAGGCTAATTTTAGGCAGGGGGATTGGACTAGATGATCTTTTGAGGTCCCTTCCAGTCCCTAATGATTCTATGATTTCACCAGTAGTTTCTAGACCAACCTTGGCCTTGCTTTTCCTCCCTGGGTTCAAATGTCTGCACATCACATCACTAGGGCCAAAATATAGGGGGGCCAGATGAAACCAGTGGTTGTAGCCATGGGGAGTCTTCAAGCACCTTTGTGTGCAAATTTCCATGCCAGGTCAGAGCAGGCATAATCCATCATTAATAGCGGTCGCTGTTTCTAAGGTCAGACAAAGCTGATTGGTATTTGCCGTCACACTGACTCCTTCCAGAGCAGTGCTTGAGGACATGACATCAGTAACCTGCTGCAGGCTTGCTCAGACACAAGAGATGTCTGGTGGTGAGATCCTTTTAAGTTTAAGTTATTATTAGCAGTTAAATAGCAGGTTACAGTCTCAAAAGTAACTGTGAACTGGGGTTTTTACCAGTGGAGAAAGCAGGCTGTGGGAGTAAGGGAGGACCTGGTGCTTAGACTCACCATGTTCAGAATGTGCAGTAGAAATACTAAAATAGCTAAAACTCTGTCTGTGGTACAGGAGGTGCGTGACCTTACAGGAGAACTGCTTCTACTAGTGCAGTCTAATCCTGTGCTTTTCAAAGCTATTGTGTGCCCTTGGTGCTGGCCACAACCAAATCTTTCCTCCAAAAGTGTGTCACTTTTGACCTGTAGTATTTGGTGAGCTGCTTTTTTTCCAGCAGAAACATTCAATCGTGTTAAGCAATGTGGAGGACCTGTGCTACTGATAGGCAGAGCTCAGCAGGACTGGGGGCTGGTTTGCTTACTGTCACCTAACCTGAGCTGCATTAGGAAAGGCTGCTTGCTCCTGGGCCCTGCCCAGTTCCTATGTAGGCAGAGATGTCAGGGCTTCTGCTTGCAAGGATCAGCCCACACTTGATCCCAAACACCCCTGGAATGCAGGTTGCTTGACTCCTCTGGTTTGATGGCTGTTTTCCTTTCAAACATAGCAGTGACTCCAGCTGAAAGGCATGGGTTTCTAAAATAAACCCTCCCCTTCAAAATGAAGGTTTTGGCTTTCTCAGAGCCTTGAGACTCAGGAAACAAAAGCAGCAATCATAGGAATGAATGAATGGGACATGCCTCATCCATCACTGAAGTTTGTGCTCAGAGTTGTCATGTCTGGGACTCCATGGACAGATCATCATAATCTGTTGGGATGAGCACTGACTCATTCTTTTCATCCTGCCTTTTACACCTCCACACATCTGTCTGTGTTTTCAGACTTGTGCTCCAGTGAGAATAACAGTTTGTTTACTCTGTGAAATTGTTACTGGATCTTCAACAAGCTCTGGATGGTCCTGCTGGTGGTGAATGGCACCAGCATTTTCCTAAGTTGTGTGAACTATTCTGATGTGCTCGACGAAATGTTATAAAGAAATTAATGGAGGGTTGGGGTTTTTTCCCCAGTAACTGTGATTGGACACAGGAGGAGCTGTAATTTGCACCCTTGTGGCTTGCAGGTGGCTGAGTCCTGATTTGACCAGTCTGAATTGAATCACATCATTCTGCAGCACTGGAACCTGAGGTACTATGTGACCTCATGCCCCAGCAAAACATCTGGGAGGAAGACCTTTGTGTTCACAGAGCCCAGAGAGACAGATGCCAGAAGAATCATTCCAGCTTGGATGAGGCCTTGAGCAACCAAGTCTAGTTGAGAGGTGTCCCTGCCCATGACAGGGAGACTGGAGTAGATGATCTCTAAGGTTCTTTCCAACCTGAGCCATTCTATGAAAAAGGACATTTGCTGCATCCAGCTCTGGAGCCCACAACAGAAGAAGGATGAGGAGCTGTTGGAATGTGTCTAGAGGAAGCCACAAAAATGCTCAGAAGGCTGGAGCACCCCTGTTTTGAAGACAGGCTGAGAGAGTTTGGGTTGTTCAGTCTGAAGAGAAGTCTCTGAGGAGACCTTATAGTGATTGACCTTCCAGTACCTGAGAGGGACCTGTCAAAGTGCTGGGGAAGACTGTTCGCAAGGGCAGGGAACGATGGAACAAGGGGTCATGGTTTTAAGTCCACGAAGGGTAGATTTAGGTTAGACATGAGGAAAAAGTTCTTTAATCTGAGGGTGGTGGATCCCTGGGACAGGTTGCCTAGACAGGCGGTAGAGGCCCACCTGGAGACAATCAAGGACAGGCTTGATGGCGCTCTGGGCAATCTGTTCCAGGTAGAGATGTCCCTGCTTGTTGTAGGGGGTTGGGCTATATGACCTTTAGATCACCTTTGGAGGAATCATGGTTCCTTTCCCTGGAACTGTGACTGTGAGTTCTAGGTGACAGCACTCTAATGAAAAAACAGATTTCTGTGACCCTTGTATTTTGTCCCCTTCAAGACGGCTGCAGAATACCTGTTTAAAAATCTCAGGGGTCTGTCTGCAGGTCTCTGTGTGGCAGGGCAAGTGGGAGCAAGAGCTGGTGATAGAGGACAGCAGGAGTTCTCGATTTCCTGCTCTTTCTGTTGCTTTCGGATACTTCTGAAACAAGGTGCTCCACTGCCAGGCAGTGCAATCTGCCCCAGTGAGGCTCCACCCTGTCTTTGTCATTTCAATTCCTTTTGTTTTTTGCTCTCCTGAAAGACTAATTCCCTGCTATTTCTTACTGTCATTCAATTCCTGCAGCACAGCTCCTGGCTCCTGCAGAATCTGAAACACTGGTGACAGTGACATGAGGTCTGTCCTCAGCCCAAAGCCTTACCGAGAGGATGGCTCAATGTACAGAATCAGCTCCCACAGCTGCTGTGTGTGGAACGCCCTCTCCCAGACCCATCCATGATGAAGTCATCCCAAGTAATGCTACGAAGGTATAGGCACATTTTCCGGCTGTGACAGAGGGATCACTCATTACAGATTCCAGGACTCCACATTTCTCAGGCACCAGGTAAGCAACATGCCAGGTACCAACTGTGTCACCCCGCACATCACTTGCTACACATCGCCTCATCTCTGCCAAAGCAGTACCTCAGCAACTGAGCCATGCTTCATAGAATCACGGGATCATTGAGGTTGATTGTCAAGTCCAGCTGTCAACCCAACCCCACCCTGCCCACTAAATCATGTCCCCAAGAGCCACATCTACTTGTTATTTGAACACCTTCAGGGACAGTGATTCCACCACCTCCCTGGGCAATCTGTTCCAATCCTACCTACTCTTTCAGTGAAGAAATCTTTCCTAATGTCCAGTCTAAACCTCCCCTGGAACAACATCAAACTGTTTCCCCTTGTTCTATTGCTGGTGGCTTGGGAGAAGAGATCAGCACCTGCCTCTCTACAACATCCTTTCAGGCAGTTGTACACAGCAATAAGGTCTCCCCTCAGCCCCCTTTTCTCCAGACTAAACAACTCCAGTTTCCTCATCCACTCCTTATCAGACCTGTCCTTCAAGACAGGACTAGCTTCACTAGCCTTCTTTGGACCCACTCCATGTCCTTCTTGTATTGAGGTGCCCAAAACTGAACACAGTACCCAAGTGTTCACAGTACTGCTAGTGCTGAGTACAGGAGAAGGATCAGCCACAAGTCTGCTGTTTAAGGGGTGCCAGTGCCCTCAGCTGAACAGAAGAATGCAGCTTTGTGTCTATTCAGTGCAGGCTCAGAGAAGTGGCCACATCCTTGACTGCTATAAATTGTTTGGGCTGTGCTAACCTCAGAGGAGATACCTGCATTTGCAGCCCATAATCACCAGTTAGGAATATGGGCCATTAACAAAACAGATGCTCTTAATCTTCTTCTTACTGGATGGTTGTAAACATCACAAGTAGAACTTATTGGACTGCTATGGGCAATCAGCAGAGACCTCAAGGACTGTCAGTGGAAATGGAGGGATTGCTGCCTCTGCAGCTGGTGCCTCCCAGCCAGGCTGGAGCAGATGGCAGGTGAGAAGCTCTCCATATGGTACCTGTTCAGTCACTGTAAAGAAGACCAGTCCTCAGGAAGGCTACAGCTTCCATAAAGAATAAATAGGCCACCCGCTGAGCTGAATAATAGCTCTAATAGCCAAGAAAAATCTTAAAGAACAAATGTGCAAGTAAATCCTGTCAGAGCCATCTGACTTGTGACACTGAAACCCCTGTGAGAGATGACTGTTGTGTTTCTGCTGAAAGCAGCATTCCTCGCTGGCATTGTGATTTCATTACACTCAGTATCATAACTCAAAACCACGTTTATCTGTCTTTGTCAAACACCAGCGTGGCTTGACAAAGGAAAAAAAGCTGAAGTGCTGTTGTACAAGCTCAGAGAACATTCCAGCTTACCACAGCTCAATCTTGCTTCTTTCCTTCGTCTACTGCCTCAGCACTTTTAAGTGCTGGCCCCACTTTATAAAATGCCAAAGTGGCCTTGGGTGCCCACCTCCACCTTCCAACTTTCTCTTACCTACAGTAAACATCAGTTCAATGCCAAGGATCAAGGGCCATGAGTCAGTGTGATTTTTGGCCACTCTCTGTGGCCCCTTTCAAACCCACAGCAAAGCCTTTCAGTAGAGCTAATGAGTTATTCTGCAGAGGCCAGGCACTTTCTGGAACACTGGACTCAGACATTACAGAACTAATCCTCCTGTAGCCCTGTCACTGAAAGCACAGTCAGTGTTTCTCCCTTTCAGCTTCCTTGCGTTTTGGCCACTGGTACAGGACCAGATCAGGTTTATTCTGGCTGAGCTGCATTTCATGAATCATGGCAAGCCACTCCTTGCAGAGATAATAATCATTGTAATATTCTATCATTATCTCCCAACGCATCAGGAATGTGCTGGATAAATATTTCCAGGCAAAAAAGAGATCCAAATTCCCTGTGCCTGAGCTGGGTTAAAATCTGACTTTCTGCCTTGAGCTCATCCGGCCGAAATCTTGAGCGTGTGACAGGCACCAATGATTTGCTCAGAGCAGGGCTGAAGTGAGAGTAAAGAGAGAGCAGAGACATCCCATGCCAGAGACTGTTCTGATGTATCTATGGATTAGAGCCCATACTGATGTGAGTGAAGTCAACACAAGTGGGGCGGTGTAACCCAAGCTGAATGTAAAGTCCTTCAGGGTAATAGTTACTGAACTGCAGCCATCAGAAATGTCCCTCATCAAGAGGAAAATCCTGAAACATTTAAGTTATCAGATCTTCTCTTTGACCTTCTAGAGCAGGACTTGCTCTCCTTCGCCCACGAATGCTCTCTTTCACAACAGGGCACTAACTGCTGCTACACTCTTCTCTACCCATCTTTAATCACAACATCAGCAACAAGATGTCAAGAAGGCTTTTTGTCCACCTGCTTCTCCTGCTCAAGGCACTGCAGCCCTGTGAGAAATGGAGCAACTTCACAGCTGTGCAGGACCCTTGTGTGTGACCATTTAGTGCGGGCACCAGTGGCTGGTCTCAGAGCTTCTCTACACCATATTTTGTATGAGGATATAGGGCTGAGACCTAAGGAGGAACTAGACCCATCCACATGGTAACTCAGCGCAGATCCCAAGGTCACCCTGGTCTGTTTGAAGATCACTGGGAGTATTTAAATGATTCTTACGTTATGGCAGACCAACTGAAAATTGATTAAGTTATTTGTTTTGCTTTTTATTTTTTGTTAGTAATTTTCCAGACGAATCTCTCTAGTTCTTCTGCCTGCTGCTATAACAGGTCCTCAGAGACAGCAGTGCCTGGCAATCCCTCTTCAGGAGAGCAGTCTGGTCTTTCAGGCTTTTGTTTCATGTTTACTGGCACTTGAGGCTTGTTTTTATGAATGAAACAATACAGCAGTGAATATTATGGATGTATCATTTGGGAGAATTAGGAGAAAAGTCTGGACACGGTAGCATTGGGTTGATGGTTGGACTTGATCTTCTAGGTCTCTTCCAACCTTTATAGTTCTACGAGTTTCTTCCTCCTGGTAGGCAAGCTCTGAGCACACTGCAATTTCCCAGTGATATCAGTACTTAGGACAGAGGAGACTTTAATTTTTAAATTATTTCTTTCCAGCTCAGCCATGAGTTGAGAAACTAACTGGTATGAATTTAGTGCTGGCACCACTTGCAGACTGTCAGCCCTTGGTCAGCAGAGCTGCAGAGCATCTACCTCCAAGGAGGCAGAGACATGAGGGGAGCTGTGGAGGCTTGTGTGCCCACTGCCATGAAGGAGCTCCATCCCCTCTGAGGACTAGGGACCAGCCCAAGAACATGGCTCAGTCTTGATGTCTAGCTCCATGCCTGGCGCTCCATGCCTGGCCCTTCTCTCCAGACCTCAAGCCGTGGCAATAGAGGATGTGGTGAGTGAGCCTCTCAGAGAATGGACTGGGACTGGGACTGTACCACGGTGGGACAAGCTGTCTTTTTACAGGGAATTACGTGAATGCAGTGTTGAACAAAGACGTTCAGTATTTTTTGTCAATTCCATGAGGGAATAGCTTGTCTTTTCTTGATGTATGGGGGTGGACAGATTTGCATATGAAAAAAAAACCTTGCTTCTACTTTTTCTCTCCTGTCTGCCTCTACTCTTGCTAGCAGAGCTGCCTCATCATCCAGTCCTCAGCTTTCCAGTATCTCATGTCTCTTTGTTTCGACAAATGATCCCACATACTAAACTGGTGTTTTCCACACTGGGCAAAGGTACCACAATCCCTCATGTTCTAGGATTTCCTGGTAGGTTTGGGACACAGGAAGCTCCATACCTCTCAAAAGCAGTCTGCATATTCTGATTTGTCTTCCTGATACACTGATCTGCTAAGGCAACAGTGATGTGCCTGGTCCACCTATTGGGATGAAATCTTCAGTGATGTCCATGTTGGTTACCATTTGTCCCTTCACGTTCCTGCAGATAATTCAGGACAGAATATCTGAATTTTCAAACAAGCTACAGCTTCAGCCTGAGAGGACATTTATCAGGTGCTTCAGAGGTTTTGTGTGGATATCTGTCTAAATATGTGGCCTGGGAGCTAGGGCTGGCCCTGACTGCCTTTGTCTCACACAAAGGCTGTGCTTTGGGGACATATTTCTCTGCTTTTCTTGCAACACTGTACGTTATGCCAGTTCCTCAAGCCAAGAATAGATAGTCTTCATCTTGATGACGGTTGAAACAGCACGGGCCAGAACAGCAAAGCTTAGGAATATACAGACCAAATCCTGCTCTGGGCTGCACAGACCTCGGTGCAACAGTTTAAAAGGTAATGATGCACTGGGGACACTGTGGTGTAGATGAAGTGCCAGAACAAAGAGCTGCTGGTTGAAAACCCACTCTCAGAGTTTGCTCTGGTTCCTTTATCCTGGTGTAAGAGGTAATTTCAAATGATGACTCACAGGGCTGTGCTGTAAGCCTGGCTCTACTGGATATTCCTGTTAGGGTCCAGTGGGACTGACTGAAGAATGTATTTATATAATTTTGCAATTACCTTCTTGCCAGAAAGGACCGAAAACACCTGCAGTGAAGGTCTGAGGTAAAAATCATCTGGGTAACAGGGTAGAATGGCCCAGGATGAAATTCAGTAATGATGAAGGTCAAACAATATATTTAGGAATGTACAACTGTATGAGTGGCAGAAGTCCTGCAAAATAAGACCCAGGGGTCGCAGCAGGTCATGAGATAAATACAACCCACAAGTATTGCACTCTGGCAGCTGTTCTCCCAGCTTACTTGGTATAGGATGAGGACAAATCAGATTAATTCATGTGAAGCAGAACTCGTGGTAGGTTTAAGAAAAAATGTTTTTGCTGTGAGACCTATGAAACAGCCAAGGGAGGCCACAGGATCTCTACCATCATGGGTTTAAAAGTAAATGAGATGAAGACCTGTCAGGTTTGGCTGCTACATACTTCTTGCTGCCCCAGCATCACACAGCAAGGATCTCATCCCGAAATCCTTATTTGAGGGGACACACTTCTGCCACACAAATAATTCCTGGATATCCCTGGGCAGCAAGAATAAGGCATGGAGGGACAGGATTTTTATTCTGCACAAATTGTGGGACAGTTGCGTGAACTTGCTGAATTTCTTAATGTGGAAGAAGAGGTCATGAGAGGGCATTTCAGCCACCATGTGCCTGTAAGGTTCTCCATGGACTTCACAGAAAGGAAACGGAATGTGACAGTCTTGTCATATGTTAAGAAGAGGCAAAAGAGAACTGACTAGGCTTTGAGAAGATTGTTTAAGAGGATTGGATTTTGGAGCACTCATGTACACTTTGCACAGTTCCTTCTTGGCAAAAAATCCCCAGATTATTTCAGAAAGTTGCCAAGCAACACAGAGGCCATATATTGTGAAAACTATATAATCCAGACACTTGCTTCTTAAAAAAGCAGAAACATGATCTGAAGGACAGATCAGGAAAAATCTCAGTTTCTGAGTCTGTATAGGGATTTTTGTCCCTCTGCTTCTTACACACACAGGACCCCCTCCTCTGCCCCTATATTCCTTCTTTGCTTTACTCTCTATATTGGGAACAAGGAAAAAAAATACATTAAAGAAACGACACTGTAACTGACAAGTAAAAATTGAATTACACTCTCCTTTTGAAAATCTAGATGGCATAAGCTTTGTTTTTCATGAACAGGTTGTAGGGAAAGTTGTTAGCCTCTGAAATGCAGGTAATCTTTGTTCAGAGAGACTTTAAATGGTGCACTGTGGTCTATGGCAGCTACGCTGTAAGCAGCTCTCCACTTGTCTCCTGTGGGTAATCGCTGTTTTCTTGGGGATTAAAGCTTAAGTAACACTCCAATCTAGGTGCGTGCATCAGGCCTTGGTGTATTACAGCAGATTATGCCTCCCAGCACACAGCTTGCTTAACCGTTTAGAATCACAGCAGCAATCAAATGGCTGCAACGATAAGAAAATGAGTGCTAGCCAATTAAAGTTTGGAGTTATGATGTAGGATATTTTAGTGGCAGGCTCAAGAGGATCCCTGTCATACAGAAAGGCGGGGTGGCGGATAAACATCAAATTAGCAGATCTCATCTGGACTGAGCCTGAGTTATTTCAAATACATCTTGATAGCTGCTTCTCAACAGCCTCTGCATGGTCTTCTGCATTTGCTGCCTCATGCTGCAGGTGTGGACATTTACCTTCCAGTGGTTTGCAGGACCATGCTGCAGTGAGAAACAACAACTCGCTGGTGGGAACAGAGGTTCAGGAGTGACTGCATTCTCTATGTGTTGTGATACAATTTACTAGATGCATCTGCTTCTATAGATCACTGTCTGCTTAAGACTGCAAACATGTGCTATTGCTAAATCACCGCATTTAACACCCTCCCCAGTGAAGCTTCCCTGCAGCATGAACTTGTTTTGGGTTGTTGATAGTCTCAGCTTAATGCTTGGTAATGTCTGGGGTGGCCGTAAGGAAAAAGGAGTTGCTCAGTTGAATTTAAAAGTAATGTTAACAATAAATAAATAAATAAATAAACAGGCTCTGGGTCTAGAACAAATCTCAGCGTTTGTGGGATTAGTGTTTTAAATGTTGACCTCCTACGCTGAAAGAAATACAGGTCTGTGGGTGTTTAATGCTACATGTCTTTTGGAAAATAGGCGTTTAACTGAAGGAATTATGTTCAAGACATTTATGTTCAGAAGTACCTTCAGAACTCACATTTTTGAGAGAATGGCAGAATCATTAGGGATTGGAAGGGACCTGGAAAAATCATCTAGTCCAATCCCCCCGCCACAGCAGGATCACCTAGACCAAGTCACACAGGAACACATCCAGGCGGGTCTTGAATATATCCAGTGAGGCAGACTCCACAACCACCCTGGGCAGCCTGTTCCAGTGCTATGTCACCCTCACTGTGAAGAAGTTCCTTCTCATGTTGATGTGGAACCTTCTATGTTCCAGCTTACAACCATTACCCCTTGTCCTATCACTAGATGAAACTGAGAAGAGCCCGGCTCCATCCTCCTGACACCCACTCTTCAAATATTTGTAGACATTAATGAGATCACCCTTCAGTCTCCTCCTTTTCAAGCTAAAGAGACCCAGCTCCCTCAGCCTTTCCTCATAAGGGAGGTGCTCCACCTTCTTTATCATCCTCGTTGCCCTACGCTGGACCCTCTCCAGAAGCTCCACATCCCTCTTGAACTGAGGAGCCCAGAACTCGACACAATACTCCAGGTGTGGTCTCCCCAGGGAGAGAAGAACCTCTCTTGATCTGCTAACCACCCCTCTTCTGATCCACCCTAGGATGCTGTTGGCCCTCTTGGCCACAAGAGCACATTGCTGGCTCATAGTCATCTTGCTGTCCACCAGGACCTCCACGTCCCTTTCCCCTACACTACACTCCAACAGGTCAATCCCCAGCTTATACTGGTACCTAGGGTTGTTCTTGCCCAGATGCAAGACTCTGCACTTACTCTTGTTA
>VXBP01003990.1:13124-107885 GCA_013400115.1 Rhinopomastus cyanomelas
GCACATCCAGTTTGCTCAACTTATCCCTAACCCAGTCCTCATCAACCAAGGCAGCCTCCTCTCTTGTCTCAACTTCCTCTGGAGTCTCAGCTGTCTGGGGCTTGATATCAAGACAGCCTCCAATAGTACAGACAGAGGCAAAGAAAGTGTTGAGTATCTTCTGTCTCCAGGGCACCCTCTCATTCAGCAGGGGCCCTACGTTGCCTGTTGTGTTGGTTTTACCTGCAATGTATTTGAAGAAGCCTTTTTTGTTGCCCTTGACCTCTCTTGCAAGGTCTAATTCCAAGGAAACCTTGGCTTTTCCAGTTGCATCCCTACATTCTCTCACCAGAGCCTTATAATCACCCCAAGTGGCCACCCCCTCCTTCCATGACCTATAGGCTTTCTTCTTCCTCTGTAAAAACAACTTATGCCAGGATTCCCTAGTTCCCCACTGTTCCATTTGCAATCCTACTTTGACGGCTTGTTTGTGACCCATAGCCAGCGACTAAAACCTCCCCTTGCCCCACAACACTCAGGCTCTCCAGGCTGCATGGAGGCAGCACTTAGCCTGTGCAAAAACTTGTCCAGTGTGCAAGAATACATTTACCCCAAACTTGTGAGCTTTTGTTTTCAGCTGTAGCATTTGATGCATATGGCTGATGTTTGAGTGCTCAGCAGGTTGGTAGAGCAGTGCAAGAATTGTCTCAAATGCTGGATTGAAACCTACTTAGATACCAGTGCTTTCCACATGCTGTGTGGTTGACCTGGGAAAGAATCTGTGGATGTAAGTGATATCCCAGGAAATGTGGGCTCAGTTCAAATGGCCACAGGGTGCCCCCCACTCTGAAATACCACTGTTTCAGAAACCTTTTTCTTAAATAGTTGCTAGCAATGGGAAAGGGGTGATCCTCCTTCCCTAACTGTGGGATGCGGGCTTTAAGGTCTTAGGATGCAGTGACAGGGAGATACTAGACCCAGTGTCTTCTCCTAAGAGTTTGAAAGCATCATCTGTGAGACCCATGGAAGATCCAGAAATCTGTCTGCCTCAGAGTGGGAAGAGCTGGTGCAACTTTCTTTGGAAGGCACTACACAAACAGCGTGGTACCATCGGGACTTGTTTTCACCTCTTGTCTCCAGAGGATCTTCCTGCTGATGTGTCCTCAAATCTCAAGCACCCAAAGCAGTTTAATTGTCTGTTTTCTTCCTTTTGATCATTCCTGAAGGGGGTGTAACTGATAATAGTATTTCTTGCACTGTATATCCCATAAAGACCTTATGAAGGAATTCCTCACCATGAGGGTGCTGAGGCCCTGAAACAGATTGACCAGGGAGATTGTGGCTGCTCTATCCCTGGAAGCGTTCAAAGTCAGGTTAGATGTGGCTGCAGGCAACCTGATCTAGTGAGAGTTGTTGCTGCCCCTGGCAGGGGTTTGGAACTAGATGATCTTTAAGATCCTTTCCAAGCTAAATCATTCTGTGATTCTAACGTTTCAGAGATAAAACTATGTTACACACTGTGTGGAGCAACAGATTCCCTATATGGTCTCTATAACTACGGCATTATCTTCTTCCTCCTTCCCCATCCACACTCCTTATCTTTTTTCTTTAATTACCTTCCAAATCAGCTCAAATCCTTCTACTGATTTCATCAGACTCTGGAACAAACTCAGACCAAAGTATAGACCATAATCATAGAATCATTAGCGATTGGAAGGGACCTTGAAAGATCATCTAGTCCAATCCCCCTGCCACAGTAGGATCACCTAGACCAAGTCGCACAGGAACACATCCAGGCGGGTTTTAAACATCTCCAGAGAAGGAGACTCCACAACTCCCCTGGGCAGCCTGTTCCAGTGCTCCGTCACCCTCACATTGGTCCTGTTGAATTTACTGGCAAAATTCCTGTTGTAGTGAAATTTGGACAGTACAAAATTTCACTTTTGTATGAAAGAGAACAAACAATTCCAAGCTTCCCCAGACTAATGGGAATCTGTCAAGTGCTGTCAGTAAGACTTACAGTAGTGCAAGATAAAGCAACACATATTTGGGTGAGACAGAAGCAAAACTCCTCAAAATATGGTGTGAAAGCAGACACATCTTTACTACTAGAGCAATTTTCATCACATAATGAAAATGAAAGCTGAAAAAATTATTGCCCTCTGTAAAGGTGCATTGTGGGCTGGGTCAGCCTTGGAGATGTGGTCATTTTAAAGGCCAACAACCTTGATGATGTCCTTTGGAGATTATTGTTTGCTAATAGTGTACACTAGGAATCAAACAATCAGAGAGAGTGCAATTAAGCGCATAATCACAGATATTTTTGACATCTGCTTACTTAAAGGCTCCATTGCATTTTTTTTGCATCACCCCTCTCTGCAGCCTAGTGTTTTCAATTAATTTATTGCGACCATCTGTGTTGTATTTTTTGCTGCTCAGCTTGCTCTTCTACATCTGGTTTTAGAAGAATATTTCATGATGCTTCATCATTTTCACTCGTAGCATTAAAAATACCGAGCTAATGTATTGCTCAGTTAAGTTGCTCAGTTAGGATAACACTAAAGAGACCAGTATACCTCTGTTTAATGGCCGTAATGGTGAGCAGAAAGGCCAGAAGGAAGCAATGACATTGTAAGGTCTGTACATCAGGCTTTGCAGTGCCTCTTGGCTCCATGTGCAAAGGTAAAACCATCACTGGTTCTGACACCTATCATGATGGTGTGCTCTGAATCCTCAGCTTATAGGATATTTCAGAGAAGGGGATGTATCATGGCTGAAGGTTTTTTGGTTATTGCAGTCTGGATAGTTCTCCATGGATGCAAGAGGTTTTGAGGCACAGCTAACCACACTCAGTGCACCAGGATGCTCTGAAGTCCACAAGGAGCAGTGTAGATCTCCTCACTAATTATATCAGAAGAAATTAGCAGTTAAAGCTGACTGTGCTGAGCAGGTCATGCTTGCAGCAAAGAAACACTTTTTTAATTTCCAGTGCCACCAAGGTTAGGGATATAGTGCTCTTAGCAGGGAACTCATTCCATTTACCTACAGCAAAGCAAACACTTCCTATTGCTTTTCCAGAGTCTTTTGAAATGTTTAGCTTGAGAATTTGGAGTCCATAAGAAATATCTGACCATGATACAAATGTTTTATCGAAGTCACTGCTTCTACTTACATCATCTTCCCTTAAATCTTTCCCTTTTCATTAATTAATGATCGTTTTGAGAACTCTCCATCCCAGTCCTGGCACCATAGCACCCAAGATTCTGTTTTCTGCAGCTTCAGGACCTCTAGGTTCTAGTAAAACGCAGCAAAGTGTTACCTTCTCCTGAAAGAGGGAAGGAGGGCAAAAACCCAACACAGAGTCCACTTAAATCCTGAAACAGGCCTGCCACTCAGGAGAAAGGCTGTTCACTTTAGCACGAGCTATCCTAGCAAAAACGTTATGGCGTGTTTGTCTGAAGTCAAAAGTCCTTGATGAAGTACAACCCTCTCTGTAATAGCCTTATTTAATGGGACTTCCTAAGAAAGACCTTCATCCCATACTCTTCATCTAGCTGTGCCGTGGCACACAATCTCCAAGTATCTACCTCTTTACTGAGGCAGGGTGCTATTATGTGTGTTGATTTTTCCAGGATCAGTAGTCCATGATGGCACACCTCCTGGGTGAGCGAGGTCACACCCCAAGCAGCTCAGCCCTCAAATCTGAGCATTTAAGCTGTGCTGGGCACAGAGTCAGCAACAGCATGTAGAGGGAGAAGGAGGTAGCCCCACAGTGAGCGGGGAGAGAGAGATTTGCTGAAGAGAGACGGTAACTCTGTCAGCGTTTCTCAGATGAGCCGCATCTATGAAAAGGCTGCGGACTGCTGCTAAAGCCTTTCTCTTATTCGCACGTATACTGCAGGTCTCTGTGGGAGGGCTGACTGGACTCGAAGTAAACAGCAGGAAGATGATCTTCCCAGTGAATGAAAAGCCACTTTGCTGAGGGAAAACAAGCACTACAAAAGTATGACAAATAACTCTGAAAGCAGCGCTTTTCTAAGCAAGATTTTAATCCTGTGAAAAAGGCAATGTTCCCTCTGTGAGCCCCATTATGCTCGTTGACCCACTTCACCAACTTAGCAAAAAACCAGCAAGCCCAATACAACCCTACCACACTACATTTGATTCCTTTTGTCAGTGATCAAGTGAGATTATTTGCATGTGGTTGGAAATGTGCATCTTTAGTGTCAGATGTCCATGGCTTTGATGCAGAAATATGATTGTTGGCTCATCTTACAAGTAACAAGTGGTAGAACTAGATGAAATGGCCTCAGGTTGCATGAGAGGAATTTTAGTGTGGACATTAGGGAAAACTTCTTCAATGAAAGGGTCATCAGGCCTTGGAACAGGCTGCTCAGGGAGGGGTTTTAATCGCCATCCCTGGATCACAGAATCACAGAACATTAGGGATTGGAAGGGGCCTTAAAAATCATTTAGTCCAATCCTCCTGCCAGAGCAGGATCTCCTAGATCAAGTCGCACAGGAAAATGTCCAGGCGAGTTTTAAATATCTGCAGAGAAGGAGACTCCACAACCCCTCTGGGCAGCCCATTCCAGTGCTCTATCATCTCTCATACTGATGTGGAACCTCCTGTGTTCCAGCTCACATCCATTGTCCTTTGTACTATTATTGGATGCCACTGAGCAGAGCCTGGCTCCTTCCTCCTGACACCTGCCCTTTCCATTATTTATAAACATCAATGAGGTCACTCTCAGCCTCCTTTTTTCCAAGCTAAAGAGACCCAGCTCCCTCAGCCTTTCCTCATCAGAGAGATGTTCCACTTCCTTCATAATCTATGTGGCTCTGCACTTGACTCTTTCCAGCAGCTGTCCTTCTTGAACTGAGGGGTCCAGAACTGGACACAATATTCCAGATGTGGTCTCACTAGGGCAGAGAAAAGGAGACTGTCTCTTGATCTAGTAACCACACCCCAGCTTCTTGGCCACAAGGGCACACTGCTGGCTCACAGTCATAACGTGTTTTAAAGTTATGTAGTTCTGGAGCTTAGTGACATGGTTTAGTGGTGGCCTTGGGACAGTTGGGTTCATGGTCAGATTCAATGAGCTTGAAGGTCTTTGCCTACCTAAGCAATTCTACAATTCTGTGAAGGCTCTGCAGTAACATCACAGGGCTGCAGCTGTTAGTAATGTCCTCGGGTGAGTCAGGACGGCATCTGATAAATCTTATCAATCAGATTTGTACTGCTATGGAAAATAGCAGTACAAATTGCAAAATGGTGAAATTTGATTGTCATGTCATGTTCTGGTAAAAGTACTGCTGAATAAAGCTTTACTCCATCTGTGTTACCAGAGTGATGCTACTAAGCAACTGATGCTTTGAGTGCTGACTGATCAGTTAAGTCACACCAGTACAACACTAGAAGAATCCTTGGCTTCAACAGCTAAATAAGGTACAGGACAGACCAACAATTTTCCCATTGTGAGGTTTATGTATCTGCAAAGAAATGTTTCAGAAGATGTTCCCCAATCATCGTGTCTTTGATTCATGGTAGGATTTTCCCAGGAACTCACTGCATTGTAAATGTAACAGCTCATGTATGTCATACCAAGTATTTCAAGATGAGGTTAGTCAGAGTTGGTGAGTTTTGAAATAAATTTTAATGGATGAAAATACAGGTTTTTAGCCATATATGATGACTTTTAATTAAAATTCAACAATCCCTTCTTGAGCAGAGCATACCCAAAATGTTATAAACCCCTGCAAACTGGGCATTACGTTGGGCTGGAGTCAAAGCTCAGGACAGACACATAATCCTCCACAAATAATTAGAGCAGAAAATGCTTCTAATCTCTTTGTTAGTCTGGTTGTGTTATTTGATCTAATAATAAACTAGACACACAAAAATCCCCCCTCTTCATACATTTTAATTTAGAGTGCACTGGGCATCTTCTAACCTGTAATTGTTTTAGCTGGTCTGTTTTGATTTATGCAGGTACTGTGCAGACACATGGTCTGAAATGCTGCTGTTCTCCAGCTGTCTAAGCACAGCACAAATATCAAGGTGTCAGCATTTGGGCACTAATTCATGGAAACTTTTCAGCAGGTACTTGACTTCATACACACACACACACACACACACACACACATTCTGAGGTTTCACATGTCCTTGAGTGGTGTCACCAGTCTGTGTGTTTTCCTTCAGCAAGGCTGTAGCGCTACAGCCCTCGGGTGCAGCTCAACACACCTTGAATTTGGTGGGGGCCAGTGACACTGGGGATGTTTCTGTGCATTTCTGTGTGTGGGAAAAGGCAGGGTGAGGATATGTGGGCTTATAGAGTTGATTCTCACCATGTGTTGCTGGGACCACAAATGTGGCCCCACCTCCTGACACCAGGTGGGTGTGTTAAGAAAAGTGGGGCCAGTAGGTTGAAGGAGGTTCTCCCTCCCTGATACTCTGCCCTGAGGAGCCTACATCTGGAATATTGCATTCAGTTCTAGGCTCCCCAGTTCAAGAAGGACAAGGAACTAATGAAGAGTGTCCAATGCAGACCCACTAAGGTGAGTAGGGGGCTGGAGCATCAGCCTTATAAGAGTGGCTGAGAGACCTGGGGCTGAGCCCAGAGACGAGGAAACTGAGGAGACATCTCATAAATGCTTGTAAATATCTAAAGGGTGGGTGTTAGGAGGATGTGACCAGTGGCAGGACAAGGGGCAAAGGGCACAAATGGGAACACAGGAGATTGTATCTAAAAATAAGGAAAACCTTTCTCACAGTGATGATACCAGAACCCTGGCACAGGGTGTGGAGTCTCCTGCTCTGGAGACATTCAAAAACCTTCCTGCACATGTTCCTGTGGGATCTGCTCTGTGAAATGTGCTCTGGCAAGGGGCTTGGATTAAATGATCTCCAGAGGTCCCTTCTAACCCCACCAGTCTGTGATTCTGAGGCGCTCCATGAGGTGTGGGAGCCTGTTCCCTCACTGCCACAGCCTGTGCAATCACCCATCTCTCAGATGGTCTTCAGGCTGATTTCACTGCTTTTCATCTCACTGGCCTGCTACGAAACACAACTTCGCTAGACACAGTCACTTCTCAAGACTTCCAAGACCCACACATATCCCTCGCAGCTCCCGGTGCCTGGACCCCTTCTCAGACAGTGTTTCTGTCCCACGTGAGGTGCTACTGACCCTCCTGTCCTTCCTCTCCCCAACAGCACAGCTCTCCCTCCTCATCCTCTTCTCCAGCTCCCATGGCCACTCCTCATCCTCTTCCATCCCTCGAAGCCCAGTGAAGCCAGTGTCACTTGTGTCACCGGCACCCTTCAGCTATTTCCTAATGGCCCTGGAGATAAACCAGTACTGCCCGGGACACGTTTCACCTATAGAGCTAATCTACACATTTATAGGAGGGGGTCTGTGGGCGGGACAGGGCTGAGGCCCCTCTAGACCGAACCCTTCAGCGCGGTCGCCATGGCAACGGCGGCAGCAGAGCCGCCTTCCCCCCCGCCCCCCCATCTCGCCTCAGGCCCCGCCGGTGGCGGCAGCGGCGGCTCCGCTGGGCTCGGGCGAAAGGGCGGAGCTGCCTCTGCCTCGGCGGCGGGGCGGGAGCGGGCGGGGGGGGCGGAGAGACCCGGGGAGGAACGCAAGCCGGGGTTGGGGTCTGCCAGCCGGTCCGACGGGCTCCCGGTGAGGTGGAGCAGCCGCCCCGCTCCAGCGAGTTTCGCAAGTCCGAACTCTGGGAATTCCCTTCGTCTTCGCCGAGCGCTGCAGGCTGGGAAACGCCGCAAAGTTCTCGGGTTTTGGAGGGACTTTTAAACAGGTGCCGACTTCGGCCTCTGCGTCCATACGAGCTCCGCTGTCAGAGGTGAGGGGATGGAATGGGGGTCCCGGGCTGCTCCCGCAGCGCTCTCGGGAGGGCTGGGACACGGCATCGCAGGGATGGGCACTGGTCCTGTGTGGCGTGTATTGCCTTGTGCTTAGCGTGGAATCAACAACTGCTGGGGTGAGGAGGGACCTCTGGAGATCATGTAGTCCAACCCCTCTGCCAGAGCAGGATCCTCTAGAGCAGATCCCACAGGACAGTCCAGGTGGGTTTGAAAGTCTCCAGAGTAGGAGACTCCACACCCTCTCTGGGCAGCCTGTGCCAGGGCTGGGACCCTCACAGTGAAAGTTTTTCTTTAAGTTCAGATGCAACCTCCTGTGTTCTCGTTTGTGCCCGTTGATCCTTGTTCTGTCACTGGGCACCACCGAGTACAGCCTGGTTGCATCCTCCTGACATTCACCGTTTAGATATTTACAAGCATTAATGAGATCTTCCTTCAGTCTCCTCCTCTCCAGGCTGAACAGCCCCAGCTCTCTCAGCCTCTTCTCATAATGCCACTCTCGTTTAAGATGTCTCAGATTAGACACCTGTGCTTCAAAGTGTGCTCAGTCTGTGCGTAGTAACCCCAGCGTGATACCACTATGCTCAGCCAGATAGCTCTGGAGTTATGGCAGAGTAACTGCATCTCCTAATGACAACACATTAATTTCATGGCTGGCTTGTCTGTGCTCCATAGATGGGTTGTAGGTGGGTCACATAGCTATTCCAGGAAGAATAGCAAGACCTTCCCAGAGCTCTGCCAGCTGCTCCCTGTGCTGTGTGTGATCTCTACAAAGAGTGGCTTAAGTTTTCAGTTAACTTCTTTTAAAATGAAAACTGTGTATTTTAAAGTAACTCCTGTCACAAGGATCAAACTTTAACACTGGTCGTAGTATTTGCCAGTACAGGGAAAACTCCCTCGTAGCCTAATAATTGTGCAATTAATTGAGACAGCATGAGGCTTCAGGGATTTCCTGCAAATGTTCTTTTTGGTAGAGACTGTAACCACAGTTCAGTACTGAACAGATATGTACTGTAGTCATCTGTTAAATGCATTCTTATCTTGTGATGCAGTGAGTTAGTTACTCCTGCTTTCATGGAATGGGTCCTCAGTCTGGATGGAGAATGTGCATCTCAGCCACTCTTTTTCACAGCACTTATTCTGGTGTGTGCCACAATACATGAATTAAAAAAAACCCACCATACTCCTGTGAACCTGATAACAAGTGAAATACACTTTTAGGTCTGACTCTCAAGCTCCTTACATAATTCTGTAGATAGAATTATCTGCAGCAAATGACAGGATTAGAAACTCCAGTTTGTGACATTACTGCCCCTTTAAAAACATAACAATGACAGTAGAATAGTTAAAGATGTGCTGGGGATCTCTGTGAGTTTTAATTTTAAAGCCTTTTGTGTGGGAGCTTACATCAGATGCTATTCATGCTTTATTGCAGCAATAGTCATTGTGGGGGTTTTTTGGTGGTTTGAGTAGTTTTAATAACGGAAAAGCTTTGTGTCTCCATTACCTTCTGAACTCATATTTACATGGCTGAATGAATGGAGAAGAATATTTTAGATCCCTCTGTTCTGACTGGAAACCTGCCTTTTCAGTCTGCAGAGATCAAAGTAAGATGTAGAATTGAAGGTGTGTTTGATCTACTTCAGTGAGATCTGAGCAAAAGAGCAAGTTAGGCAAAGAGGAAATCAGTGTGTTTGAATGTCATGGCTTCAGCAGGTTTGGGTAACAGTCCCCCAGAAGTTGTACGTGACAGAGGGTTTTTGTTCCTGCTGTTAGAAAATATTGTCTAAAGCATGATGGGAATTTGGCATGAAAATTGTCCTGTTCCTCAGCAGATGGGACTCAATTTGCTCTGATAAGTAGGCAAATTCTAAAATGCTATTCTGCTTCATAAGCAGATTTGAGTAACACCCACCCTTTTGCTTCTGCAAATAACATCAAGATTATCTGCTGTAGCGAGTCCCAGCCATCAGTAGAGCTCAAGGCTATTTGGCCTTTCCTTCACTTTTTCTTTAAGAACTGTAGAATGGATGTTCATCTGGAGTTAATCAACACAGCTTTGTGCTTTATTTCAGGGAGGCAAATCTGTTTTACGTTAGTGGAGCTCTGCTGTAGTTCACAAAGCTGGATCAGCTACCTATTCCCCTCATGTTTTGGCTGGTGATTGGAAAATACCCTTCTCCTTCACACCTCAACTTAGAGCCCAGTTTGTGCTGAATTCTTATTTCTTTACCTTTCTTGCAATCAATCCAAGCGCAGATGTAAAATGCAGCAGTTGGGCTTGTTTTCTAGAAGGATGAAGTTTGAAGAATGTATTATAAACTACACTGATGCTAGGGAGGTGAGAACAGTATTTTTTGTGTGTTTTCAGTTTTAAAAGGTTTCATTACAGAGTGTCTTTTGAAGGCTGTAGGAAATGTGACATACTCATGTGGACCGTCACCCTTGTGGTATTTCCACAAGGCCACTCAAGCTTTCTTGCAGTAGAAGCAGTTCTGCCTTTGTTTCTCTTTGGTCTTGCAGCACCTTGTGCTATACTATGCCTGTTCTCCTGCCTAGCAGTGATTTTTGCAGTCATGCATGTTCACAAATGGCTGAAGTGACTTGTAACTCTCTGTGGCAGCTCCAGCAGACAAAGACCCAGCCTGATTTGATAATGCTGAGACTGCGAAGTCTGCTGGAGAAAAGCTAGCAGAGAAATGGGACTGTGTGCAGAACAGCAGCAGGACTCTCTTTCTGAGAGCACTTGTCATTCAGAAGCCGACTCAGGTAGCAGCAGGAGCTGTCAGCCTGTGGCACTGCCTTGCTCAGAGTGGACAGGCATTACCTGGCATGCTGGGTGCCACAGTGCCCTGCCATGGTCAGCTCACACTCGGACATCGCTGTGAGGCTCTTTTTTGCTGTCCTCAGACACCTGCAGCCATGAAGGCTTGGCAAGAAATAATGTTTCATGTAAAACATTGGCTTGATGTTCTAAACCTGTGTTATGCAAAACTCCTTGCTGATTGTAACAGGGTCATGTCCCTGGATATATTTTAACCACTGTGATTTTTTTTTTTTTTTTCCTGTCCAGAAATAGCTTCTGTCCGCCACAAGAGAATCAGTATGTTCATGAAATGAGGCACAGGTTCTCTGCTCTGCTCTATAAGCAGATCCTGAGGATCCCCAAGAGTTCTCTGTACTCTCCAGGTCAGAATGAGGAATGCTGCTGTATTGATACCATGGTGTTTGCATTGCTTTTACTTTTCTTGATGGAAAAGCTTTATGTGCTGCTTTTTCAGCATTAATTGCCTCATAGCAACTTTGGGAGATGGATGTCAGAGGTTGTAATGATTTACACTGAGATCACAGTTGCATGGCAAGTGGCTGTGAACACTAGCCTTTCTCATCACTAAACAGCTAGGGATATTGTAGATCGAGGGGAAACGGGATTCTCTCACCATGATAAGGTGAAGGTCCCTGTATGGAGAGGATAATGGTCAGTAGCTCTGCAGAAAAGCAATGGAGAAATGAGAATGGGAATTCTTTTACAAAGCTAAAAGGTAGCTGCCGAGAAGATGATTACTTCCTTTTTACAACGGTTGTATGGAAAATACACTGGGTAGCAGGTTACTCCTGGGGAGATTCTAATTTGAATTCAGAAGAAAATTCTTGCCCATTAGAACAGTTAAACACTGAAATAATCTCCCAAGGGAAGCAGTTGATTGCCCTACATTTGACAGTTTTAAGGCACAGCCTGACACACACAGAACCACAGAGGTTGTAAGGGACCTTGAAAGATCATCTAGTCCAACCTCCCCTGACAGAGCAGGGGAAGCCTACAGCACCAAGTGTTCCCATGTAGTCTCCCATCCAAGTACTAAGCTGGGCTGACTCTTCTTAGCTTCTGAGATCAGAGGAGGTCAGGTGTTTTCAGGGTGGTATGGCCAGAGAAACAGGCTGCTGGGACATCTAATTTAAACTGTATTCTTGGCTTGATAGGCTGGACTAGATGATCTGGAGACAGAGGATGCAGAGAAGGCAGAGATACTCAACGCTTTCTTTGCCTCTGTCTATACTTCTGGGGATTGTCTTGATATTAGACCCCAGACTCCAGAGGAAGTGGAGGCAAGAGATGAGCCTGCCTTGGTTGATGAGGACTGGGTTAGGGATAAGTTGAGCAAACTGGATGTGCACAAATCCATGGGCCCAGATGGGATGCACCCACGTGTGCTAAGGGAGATGGCGGAAGTCATTACTAAACCACCCTCCATCATCTTTGCCAGGTCCTGGGGAACAGGAGAGGTGCCTAGGGACTGGAGGATAGCAAATGTTACCCCAATCTTTAAAAAGGGAAACAAGGAAGNGGAGCACCTCCCTTACGAGGAGAGGCTGAGGGAGCTGGGTCTCTTTAGCTTGGAGAAGAGGAGACTGAGGGATGACCTCATTAATGTCTATAAATATTTGAGTGTCAGGAGGTGTCAGGAGGATGGAGCTGGGCTGTTCTCGGTGTCATGTAGTGATAGGATGAGGGGCAATGGTTGTAAGCTGGAACACAGAAGGTTCCACATCAATATGAGAAGGAACTTCTTCACAGTGAGGGTGACAGAGCACTGGAACAGGCTGCCCAGGGTGGTTGTGGAGTCTCCTTCACTGGAGATGTTCAAGACCCACTTGGATGTGTTCCTGTGTGACTTGGTCAAGGTGATCCTGCTGTTGCAGGCAGATTGGACTAGATGATCTTTCGAGATCCCTCCCAATCCATAGTGATTCTATGATTCTATGATCCTTGAGATCTCTTCCAACCTGATAGTCTATGATTCTATGAGGGACTGTATAAATAAAATTGAGAAGGTGCTGGCAGCAGTTTCTTAATTAGAACTTGCTAAGATTGTTTGTTTGGAACAAAATTTAATTATCTTTATCACAGGAAGAACAGAATCTGAGGTTCACCTACATTGCTGTCACTACTTAATGTTCCTTCATGAAGCTAGAGCTGGCAGCATAGTCATGACCACAAAATTTGCCTGGGAGGCTGGTGAAATGTTGCATCAGTTAGCACACAGAGACTTTAGAGGTGAGTGTAGCAAAACCAGCTTTAATCGTTCCATGAGTTGCAGTCCAGTGAGATCCTAGGTACCCTTTGCTCTGTGAAGAGCACTGGACTTCCCTGAATAAGGAAATACAAACTTTATGAAAGAAACAAATAGAATAGTTTACTAAGCTGCACAGTTCCACATCACCTGTTCAGCCCTGACTTCACATCTTTTAAAAAATACAATTATGAGCCCAGTTTGGGGGTGAAGCTTGTTCCACTTCTTATAGAAATAATTTTCTGTCTTCCCCTCTATGGAATCTATGGGAGAAGGTTGAGCAGGCATCTTGCACAAACAAATTCTGTCTCTCTGCCCTCTGACCACAGCAGTAAGGAAGTACCACCCACAAGAAAGGAGGGAAGGCGTTTCCCAGGTCCTCAGCCCAGTCTGTGTCTGCTTGGCCTGGATGGCAGTGGATTTCCTACGACTCTATCTATAGCCAGTGAGTGACGACATTTAAGTTGACGTCACTGGACTTGGGATTAGGCTCCTACTTATCCAACCTCTTAAGTCTCTTCTCCTGTTCTGACACAAGTGCCATACCCTGGGAGTACTGTGAGTCACTGAGGATTGTCTGAAATAATCCTGGGCTGACAGACTGTGAAGACAAAGGCAAACCACAGGAGACTTGTCAAACTGAGGACACTCCGTTATAGAGGGCTCAGCTCTATTCTCTTATTATTTTGCTTTTCACAAATGCATGTTTCCCATCCTCTGCCTGCTCCTTTCCTGTCCTGCACAGTGCTGGAAACCAGGAACCAGGAGAAAGATTAGTGGACAGAGAATTTTATTCTCAAGAGTTCATCAGGCAAACAGAGCTCATGGCTCACAAGAAAGCAGCCCAGCCTGCTGCAACAAGTTGTAGCAAGTGGTGATCTACCCTGAAGGAGATGTCAGTCAGGTTACATGAACAGCCTCCAGCTGGACAAAGGATAGCCAGAGAAGGAAGCCACAGAAATGTATTCCTCTTAGTTGTAAATGAGCTAGGAATGGCTGAAATCCTGTTTTAGGAAGGTGAAAACACAAGATATGTGAACATTGATCTCTCTGATTGTTCTCTGGAGCAAGAACAGGAATTCACTTGGGGAAATATGCGAGAAAGTACAAGAGAGGAAGATGTGGTGAAATACAGAGCAGTTTCTGTGAGAAAAGAGAAAGCTGTAAAGTACCTGAGGATAAAAATGCCAGAGTTACAGACAATGTGGAGAACGACAGTGAGATTTGGAGGGAGGCAAAAAGCCTCTTCAGACTTAAAGCTGACAGGAAACTTCCACATGAAACTCTCTCAGATGGACTCACCAACATTTGAAGAAACCCTGTGAAGGCTGCATGAGAGAAAAAGTGAGGTATTCCAGCCTTTAACATAGCTAAGGTAAAATGGGCCTATATGGTGGTTGGTTAGGCTTGCAGCCAACAGTGTGAAGGGAAGGTTTATCTTCTGGACAAAGGTCTAGGGTCAATGAAGCAAAAGTCTTGAAACCCAGACCTGCTTCTGGAGCAAAATCTACATAAACCACGCTGAAGTTTTGCTTGAATAACAGCAGAGCAGTTCACCAACTGGATTATGTCAGCTCCCAGTTTCTTACAGGAAACCAGGAATGGGCTAACTGTACTACATAAAGATCTCCACTGGGCTGGTGCAAGGTCTTGTTCTCATGACTGTGATATGAATATTTACAATGTGTAAGTTTTTTCTTTTCCCCAGTAGGAAGGTTAGGCTGAAACTTTTGCCTTCCTTTAGTGGCCCATATCCTGCCAACAGTCCTCTGAGTCCTTCCAAATAGAAAAGCTGTTTTGGGTCATTTAAGGATTAGCCTGCACATGAACTTGAAATGAAAACCAGCAACTACAATTAATGGAGGCCACAGGATCCTCTGCAGATGGCAAAGACCAGTGCTGGGAAGAGTGGTGGCTTGTCAAGCCTGCTAAATAGACATGGCTAGCTTCCATCTCTCAAAAGTAGGGGTTGATAGATAAGAGATGGGGAAGGAAACAGTCTCAAACAAACAAGGAACAAACAGCTGTTCCTTAGGAACAGCTGGCATGAGCTGCCAGTGCATGCATGAAATGCTTGTGGTATTTTCCTTCATTTGAGAACAGCCCATTTCAGCTGCAGGTGAGGTGCCTTCCTGACTTCTATTTACTCTTCTTATGTGGAAGCATAAGCATATAGGAGACAAGTGGAAGCCCCATTCAGTCATTGGTATCCACGTTCCCATGTCCAAAGCAGACCTGCCAGTTAGCAGTACTGTATGATGACTCAGGCCTTGCTCACACAAGGTATCCACAATATTTTTTGACTGATTATGCTCTGCAACACTACTGCTATGTTAAACAGTTCTTCTTACACAAAGAGAGTTGCTTTGAGGGAGAACCTGCAAGATAAAAACCTAAAGACAGCAAGAACGGCTCAGGACTATGTGAAAGCCTTTGCAGGTCAAATTAGAGTCTAGGTGTCCTTGCTGTCTTTTCCAGTTTTGATCAGTAAATTCTCTTCTTGTGTCTCTTCCGAACAGCCAGTAAGGCAGGAATAGCTGGAAGAAAACTCCTCAGCTTCACAGATACACTGCTTTATACTGATTTACCCCTAATGCCACTGACACCAGGTCATAGTGAGAATAAGCACAACTTTTGTTAGCAGGACTCCTCTGTGAGACACATAAGTGGTGATAGGACCAAGACTTGAGGATCTTCATCCTTAAAATGGTGAGTGGAAGCCACCATGCAGCAAGAGTCAGGTGTATGTTAGAATGGTGAGATTACGGACCTGAGGCTTTCAAGTACGACCTGAGTCCTTTCACATGGTTTAGGCAAGTAAATCAGCAGCAGGCAGAGCACTGTGTGGTTGGTGATGTGACATCTGTTGGCTGGAGTCACCCTGGCAATGAAAGCAAATGAGAGGACCTGCTGTTCCTCCCTTTCCAGAGCACCAAAACGAGACAGGAGCAGGATTGCTGCCAATTACGGCCTCTGTTGTAAGGATAATCACAGCTGGTACTCCAAGTGAAACCAGCCATGTATAAGGACGGCAACCTAGCAAAGGTGTTAGTGTTTATAGGGCCTCTGAAGGGAACTTGTGGCCCCACACACCTGCGTAGCTTAATCTGTGTCCCGTGGAAGTTTTCAGTCATTTAATGCCTTCCTTCTGAAGAAACTGGTCTTGCTTGCTGGGAGAGGTAAGAATATAGGACTAGAGAAACTAGTGCTTTGATGCAGTTTGCAGTTGGCAAACATCCTGATTCTAGAGAAACCTAAGCATTAGACTCTCAAATAATTTCAAACTTGGTACATTGTACAGATTTCCCAAGTTTTTGGAGCATTTTCCTTCAATGTTGTGACATATTTAGATAATATGAACATTTTTGAAAGAGAACACAGCTATGTTATGGCAAGTGATAAAGGCATGAAAGCAACTGAAGCATCGTCTTCTCGGCTGATGCAGATGGTGATGGTTTTCCAGGCACTGAAAGCAGAATCCTATTCACTTTTCCAGGGAGTCTGGGAGCTCATGGTTCTCAGCTCTAGTGGGGACACTGGACAGCTATGAGCATCTGCTGATTTGCACTGTCACTAATGTCTCTTAAATCCCTTGGTTCCTTAAAGCAAAAGTGTATTTTTCTCCCTTTAATGCCAGTCTTGATGTCTGTGTCTCAAAAGTGAGGATCTGCTTAGGCCCCACAGATTCAGGCTCTAATCCATTGCCCTCATAGTAACTTTTGACGCTGTGTCCTGACTGGTCTGCTGCCAGGAGTAGCCTTCTGGTAATCCCAGCTGCAAGTGTTTATGCCACCCCTTCTCCCTGGGGTCTAGTGGAGGGGAGCAACATGACAAGTAATTGTGTGCTGCCTGAGGAACCAGATGCTGTTTTGCTCCTGTCTGGGTCCCTGGTGCCTGCTCTGGATTCCATTGTGTTCAAATACAAATACAATAGTTAATAACTTTGTTCCATTGTCCTCTCAAAGTGACTACGTGAAGGGCTTGGCTGGGTGGGGTGTTAATTCCAGGTTTGGCTGAGCTGATTGGTGCAGCTTGTTCTGTGCTGCACCAAGTGCTAGGTAACTCCCCAGCAGCTGAAACCTCTCACTTAGAAGTAATAAAATTCCCGGTGCACTGTAGCTTCCCTCTCAGCTCCTCAGCACCTAAGTGGGCTCTTCAGCACAGCTCATAGTTGGACTTCAGCTTGTAGAAAATGCCGTAGCCTCTCCCGCATGCAACAACTCATTTGCTAAACTAATTCATTTAAAACTCTGCCTGGCCTTGTATCTAATGCAGCTATTGCACCTGCCAGTGCCACTTAGGTCAGGTGAGCTCTACCACTTAGAGCAGCAACCAGCCTGCCCAGGTATATTTGGTTTGCATGGCAAGGCTTTGGCAGTGGGCTGGGTTACAGGGATGGCTCCTGTGAGGAGCTCCTAGAAGCTTTGTCTACATCCAATAGTGCCAAAGCCAGCTGGTCCCAAGATTGACTCATCAGTGGACAAGGCCAAGTCCTTCAATGGCAGTGGTAGTGCCTCTAGGACAATGTATTTAAGAAAGGGGGGAAACAAACCACCTATGTAACACCAGAAGCAGTCAGAAGATAGCATGTGAGAGAAACAGCCCTACAGGCACCAAAGTCAGTGAAGGAAGGAAAGAGGTGCCCAGGTGTCAGAGCAGAGATAAGGAGCATACAAGGTATCATTTAACTTGACTTTAGACCTAAGAACTGTGCCTGTTCTTTTAATTACTTGGTGACTGGAGGTTCAAGGGAATTCTACATCTTCACCCTTTGTCTCACTCCCCACACAAGTTGGCTGCTATGGGTCAGACTTCTCAAGGTATCCATCACCAACTAGTAAGTGTCTAATCCAGTAGCATGCTGAGGTGAACAGCCTGGAAGGGTGTGGTGGGGAGAGTGTTCTCCACTAAGGTGTGTTTATGATCATACTGTTATTTTTCTCTCCCTCTCTACCCTCCTCCTACTCCCCATGAAGACACAGAGAGCATTATGTCACTGGCGTCGTGGTTCAGGTGGAATGATCCCCCAAACCGCATTTCCCAGAGAAGCCCCACAGAAATGGTGGTTGAGACGCTAATGATGGAGCTGAACTGGCAGACCAAGCAGGCAGAGAAGCAGCAACGAGAGCGGGAGAATGAGTATCGCAAGATCAAGACTGGGGTGGACTACGGCTGGCTGGTCAGCTATCCAAAGCAGAGCTATGACATCAGCCCAGGGGAGCGGCTGCAACTGGAGGACATGTGCACCAAAATCCATCCTTCCTACTGTGGGCCTGTCATCCTCAGGTACGGTCAAAGATGTGGTGGCACAGACCTTTCCTTGAGCCCTGCCCTGATATGCAAGGAGGGAGTGACATTTGTTAAGACTAACAGACAGAAACGTGGCATCCTCTATCCTAAGTCCTGCTGGGGCAGTATCATTGTGGACAAGGGACATCTGACGATTTAAGTCACTTTAACACCTTGGTAATACTGTGATACTGTGATACTGTGAACATAGTACCATTTCCTCCAAAAAGTTACCAAGTGGCATTTCCCTCTGTTACTGGTTCGAGTACTTTATGATCCTGAGCAGCCAAAGCAGCTTCACCATGCCTGAGGAACAGTTACCATTTCACTATTGTGATGGTTTTGGCTTCAGTCTCCAGAATGTTAGAATAACTGAGGTGTAAAGGGACCTCTGGAGATACATGCTTCAACCTCCTACTTGGAGTAAGGACAATCTCAAAGTTAGATCAGCTTGCTCAGAGTCTTTTCCTGTCCATTGTTGAGTATCTCCAAGGATGGAGGTTCCACAGCTTCTTGAACAACCTGCTTTGTTGTTTATCCACTCTCACTTGAGCCTTCCTTGAGTTAAACTGTCCAGGTCTATTGAGACACGTGTCCTCAGTGTCCAGACTAGCCAAAAGGTGCTATTGTGTTTTGTAGTCTGTAAGCCAGGTATTCCCAGAAAAAGGAGGGAGTGCCTGTGCCTGCCTCCCCTGTCCTTCCTCCACACCCTCGACAGGGAGGGATGCAGGTGGGACATGCAGTTGGCTTGAACAACTTGAGGTGCTTCTGCCTTCTGCAGCATCAGTGTAGATGCAGCCTGTTGGACTTGCTGTTGAGCCTTTCAAGCACTAGACATAGGACTGCTGCTTGCCAGCTGAGTAACCTGTGAAAATGCCTTCAGAAATAGATCTAAGCCTGCTGTAGCACCTAAACTGGGAGAGACGTGACTTTTCCTTTTGGGGTGGCTGTTCCAAGTTAAACCCTCTCACTTGCCGCTGTGCAAATGAGGAGTAGAGTCCAGATCACCTTAGCCAAGGTTAGTTGGCAAAGTTGTGAAATGGGCCTTTATAATCCACTTTTCCTGTTCTAACACATTCTTCAGTTGGGATTAGAAAGAATACAGTCCTAGCAGGCCACACAGAATGGGGTTCTCAGCACCCTGCTCCCTCAGTGCATATGATGGCACCTCTTTGTACTTGAACAAACAGATCCGAAGCTCCTGAACTACAAAATCATCAGAAGGCTGGAAATAGCCAGTCTTTACAGTGCCTTACAGTGGGGATGCCTGGAAAAGGATGCCAAAGCTATCTCTGTAGTCTTCATCTTCCTCAGGGCTGAACTTTGGCCCAGCACTTTGGCTCTTGCAAAAGTTGCCTTGATGGCAGAATCAGAGATTTGGGATCAGTCAGTAGCCAAATTCTTTCCAATGAAAGTTTGCTGGGAGCAGCATCCACCGTGTATTTGTCTAACTCCAAGCTATGCTGTAAACAAGCCACTACAAGTCCCTTGGTGTTCAGAGGCGTTCTCATCATACCCAGGGCCACTGAGGAAGGCCTGCCTGGCAAACAGGCTATTTCCATGAGAGCAGGCTCCAGTAGCTGGAATTGTGAGGCCCCAAGGTTCATCATCGTCAGAAAAGAGTATTAAACCATTTAGAGCTTGCTGCTCTGCTTTTTTGTTTAAACTGACACATATCATGCAATATGTGTTGAAAAATTGCCCTGCATGGCAAAAGTGTTTTGTTGAGGTTCACGGAATCTTTGAATTGTTTAGGTAGGAAGAGGCCTTCAAGCTCATTGAGTCCAACCATGAACCCATCTGTCCCAAGGCTACTGCTAGACCACTTCCTTAAGCCCCAGATCTACAAGACTGTGAAACATATACAGGCATAATGATTCAACCCCGTCCCTGGGCAGCCTGTTCCAAGGCCTGGTGACCCTTTCCATGAAGAAGTTTTTCCTAATGTCCAATGTAAACTTCCCCTGGTGCAACTTGAGGCTGTTTCCTCTTGTCCTATCACTTGTTACTTATGAGAAGACCAACACCCACCTCTCTACAACCTTCTTTCAGGCAGTTTTAGACTGCAATAAGGTCTCCCGTCAGCCTCCTTTTCTTCAAACTAACCAGCCCCAGCTCCCTCAGTTGCTCCTCATTGTTCTCCAGACCCTTCACCAACTTTGTTTCCCTTCTTTGGTCTTTCTTGTATTGAGATGCCCAAAATGGGGTTTTCCTTTCCTTTTTTGAACTTATATAAATTTTTGCATCTGTGGCACTCCATGGCAGAGTTCTCTATCTGAACTACACCTCTACTGTAGAAAACTGTATTTTGCTTTTCTTAAACTAATAAGTACTAGTTTTATTTGATAATCTCTTTGGTTTGTGTTGGAAATTTAAATAGCTGATCTCTCTCTCTTCTACCACCTTACCAAAAGCCCTGTGGTTCAGAAAGCTTCATTGCCGATGTGGAAACAATGAAAAAGAACCAAGTTTGCCATGCTGGGAGCTGAAAATGTGCAGGAGAAAGGAGGAGCATGCAATCTAACTAGAACAGCCAAAATTGGATAAACTCCCCTCTCAGAGAGAACACGGAAGCTGTAACAATTTTCAGAAATTGTACAAGATGACTGTAATAAGAATTCAAGTGAAATCACATTTCCAGTGAAGCACCTTAATCGCAAGATCATTGCTCTGGTCATGTTTCCTCTTGAGTATTCTGCGACCTTCTAAGATCTGTTAACTTCCACCCCCAAAAAATATCGACAAGCTTCTATTTGGAAATTCAAATGCAGAGCACGTACCCTAGCAAAGCCCTTGGTTCTGCCTGAAATACTAAGCTTGATCCTTAGATACCTTTGACGGTATCAAAGTCCTTTCTGCTGTGCTCAACAAGCACGTAATCAATAACACGAGTCACAGGCATCTTGCAGGACTGCAGAGTTTGTTCTGCGTGTCAGGCAAGGTCTTCTCAGTGAGATTCTGAGCTCACGGTCAGAGAGCAATTTGTCAGAGATGTCACTTTATTCTCCACAGGTCTAAGTAATTGTCTAAATTGTCCTTTTCTGTGTCTACAGTCACATCTGCTGTGAGGCAGAGCTTCTGTAGATTTATTTAGATGTGGAGGAGCTCAAAAGGGACCCCTTCATAAATGAGGAGGAGGGGGGCGTTTTGCAGATCAAGTTTGCCTCTTTTGTATTTCAGGTCAAGAGAAACTTTACTTTGAGTCTCTTGAAATCCTGGAAGGATTCAAGTACACTGCAAATACCATCGGATATCTGGAGACTCCGACTCATGTCTTACAAATGAACCCCACTGCGTTCAGGTGTAATTCAACTCTAGGTTACTGGGTCGAAGATAGCTGACTGCATTTAGAATTAGATCCTGGAGCTGTCTGAAGGAAGCAGCAGTGTTTCTGATGAGGCCTTTAGTACCTACCTGCCATGGTTAAACTGAGTAAGTAGACCAGTAACTTGTTAATACAGGAGGCCAGATTTGACTTTACTCAGGGCTGTAGCTCTAGCCAGAGCTACCTAAGGCCTGTTTTATTTCTTTCAGTTTCAGCAAAAGTGAACCAGTTGGTTTCTGTCTTCTCTGCCCATAGAGGAAACAAATAAAAAACCCCTAATATGGAAATGTAAACTCACATTTTTGGTGATCTAAGATGTTATTAACACCACAGGCTGAGGACTTTCATTTTCAAAGGGCTGTGTATAGCTGAAGTGGACTTTCTAGTATGCTTGAATGCAAGACAAATTACTAAAATCAGAAATGGATGTTTTTTTGATCTTAAGGTTGAGGTGATGTGACACGGGTGTCACAGTTAGTGTGAATGCCATAATCCTTTGGGAGCCTCTAGCAAAGCTGTTCATAGTTCACCATATAACCAGGATTCCTGCTCAAAATATACATTCAGGAGTCAGCAGCTCATTACTAGCGCTAAGCACCCATGTTTTCTTTGAATAGCTAAATCTACTTAGCGTTCCCGGTTCAGACAGGCACTCTGGAATACACTGAACTGTAACCATATTGTTTAAGTTCATGGACTCCCATTGGATTTAACAGGTCTTTAAAGTTCAGGCTGTACTTAGGAGCTTCACTAACTGGGGACCTACAGAACAGCAGTCAGGTGACAGCACTTTGGAAAGGAGCAGTGCCACTATGAGCCAAGCACAGCAGACTCTTTGATGGCTCTATAAAGAAACAGGTGGGTCACGATTTAAAGAACAAATATATTTGAGCTGTGATTAAAACACAGCTTCAACTCTCAGGCTTCTGGATTGGCTCAAGGTGAACTCTGTTCACAGAAACGTTCCAGACTGTGGCTTGCACAATGTCCTACAGGCAGGCCACAGTAGCATCATAAACATACGTCTAGTTTCCCAATGAGTAAGGAAATCCTACTGAGGGATTTCTAGATGTGGTTGTGTAGTTGCTTAGTTTGAAACTACTTCATGCAAAAACATAAGGGCGTGAACTTGTGCTAGAAGAGAGGTGAGCCTTGTGCAGTGCTATTTTCTTAATTCCACTGAGCAGCTTTGTGAGGAGTTCAGTACAAGCCCTTAGTCCTTGATTCCAGTGGTTGTACTGTTTTTTATGTTGAGTGTTTTGTGTAGAGCAAACTGCTGGATCATCCAGCACATCAACTGGCTTTCACTGACAACTAGAGGAGATGGTTCAATTATGTGCAGGTGGCTGCCGCAAACATCTGTTTTCTGACACACAGACAGCTTTAGCTAGATCTCAATCCCTGATAACCCTGTCCATCCTTTCTACGGAGAAATATTTATGGCTTTTACCTTTCAGATTTCATATGTGGGCTGTTCCTTAACACAAACTGGTTCTGAAGTGAAGTGGGCATTCCTGACACATGCTGCTCCCTGTTCTGGAGCCACAATCCACCAGTATGACACACAAATTAGAGGCAGTGATGAGGCCTTTTGTGTGCACAACTGTAGTACAAAAGAAGAGGATGTAGCGATCCATATATAATATGACGGATCTCTCTTTAAAATACACGTAGAGATGAAATAAAGGAATGTCGCATGCTCGCCTCTGCAATAAAAGTCCTTTGAAGGTGCCTTCCCTGCTATCATAATAATAATGTTGCAAAGACTCTAGTTTTGATGGACTCATCTGTCTACGAGTCTGATTGGGGTAAAAGGAAAAGTCTATTTATTGTGAAAGCTCTTGTTTTTTGCTCTCTGGTAATGCAACTGCAGTGCCTTCACAGACAGCAGAAAGGGTGTTTTGCAGAGCTCCATGAGTCTGTTACTACTGTTCTGTGCTAACCTGCAGCAAGACCTAGTCTCTTCCTCTAAGAGCCTCTGTGCAATTCAGTTTAGCACGACTTACGTTCCAGTATGAAATACAGTGCTCCAGAGGCTTTTTGCACACAAAGGTTCAAAGTTTAGAGGGTTTTTTGAGGTAGGTAGAGAAGTAAGATTAGGAATTCAACTGAAATGGTTAAGAAGCATCTTCGTGACTGGTAGGTTTTGTGTCAAACTCCTCTAGCTTGACCCTGATCACTTTCTGCTGATACTGAGCTGCCTCAGTCTGCAATACAGTCAGTATTTGCTGTGAGAGAAGCACGCGGGAGTATCTGGGATACAGCATGATGTTCAGCTGTCCAATACTAAGCTTCTTGTAAGAGTCAGAAGGCATAAATGTACAAAGATTTTTGGTTTGTCTCTAGTTTTCTCTCTGTCCTTATTATCATGGGTACCCTTTGGTACACCAGCAAGCAGTGTAATTCCATGGTGCCCTATGCTGCTTGTTACACTCCTAGGACTTACAAAAAAAAACCAAACAAAAAAAGAGGCAAAATCTTATTCCGTCAGCTCTTGCTGGATTAGGCTTTTCAAAATGCAATCCCACCCACTGGGGAATAAGACTTGGAAACAGACGAGCCTCATGGGACTTCCCTTGTTTCATGGTCAAGTTCTGGTAAGTAGCAGTTCAGGGACTGACTACCTGAGCAACGATTTGCATTTGGACAATCAAGTCTAAACAGTAGTGATGATTTTCCAGAAACATAGCTAATTATTCTATTTCTTAAGGTGCTGATAGCACTGACTTGTGAGTGAGTTTAAAGGCGGTGTGTGAATAGAGCACTTCCTCCTGATTCAAACGTGTCACCTACTAGCTTTGTTTGGTGCTCCCTATTATTTCTTGTGCTCAGGAGAACTGGTGATTCACAGCTTCCTCGCATTCTCTGGCTTGCTTTTGATTTTAGAAACCTTGAGCATATTTTACAGCCCCTCCCTGTTGTTGTTCCCTTCAGTCCAGGGAGCCCCATTTTGCAGGAGAGTGCCAGTTCCTAGCACAGAGGCTTGGCAGCAATCCCTGATTTGTTGTTTTTAATCAAAGCTGTGCCTTGACTGTGCTTTCAGATTCCGGCAACTCATTGCTGAGTATGAACCAGAAGTGCAGGAAGTATCCCGGCTCTTCCGCTCTGTCCTGCAGGAAGCTGCTGAGAAGATCAAAGAGGAGGAAGACGCCAAGAAGCTGGCCAGGCAATGGAACACGAAGAACAGAACCAGCCTCTCCTTAGCAACATTCAAGTCTCGGTCCAGGATTTCCCCATTCATCAGCGACATCAAGACCATCTCTGAGGATGTCGAACGGGGCACCCAGCCCACCAGGAGGGTTTGGAGCATGCCAGAGTTTCGGAATGCCAAGGATTACTAACTCTGTACCAAATAAGGTTTTTAGACAGCAAGCTTTCAAAATCCCAGTTAACCATTTTTTAGTCTACTGTTCCTCCTTCGTTCCAGCTCTCTCTTCCTGCCCATCTCTCTCCTGGAAGCTCTGTCCCTAGTAACTGTTGCTGCTGCCCATGGTGTGTGACACCAAACACAAAGTCTTTCCCTTTAATTTAGTAGCTATTCAGCAACCTTAAGGGCAAGGCTCACTTACTAACTCATGTTTATTACTGCTTTCTTGTGGAAACTGAATTGGTTTTGTGATGTCTGTCATGCCTTTCCCCTCCAGCCTGGATGTAGTTACCTAGGAAAGCTTTTGTCCCAAACCAGGGAGAGCCGCTGGCTGGACCAGTCTTGCTGAAAGTAAGACAGCCAGTTATATGAGTAGGTCTTGCAGGATCAAGCCTGCGAGTTAAAGCTGATATCTGATTTGGAACCAAACTTCCTTTTTCAACTAATAACCATCCTCAACGCTACAAGAAATTCACAGGTAACCTCAGCGCTGCTCTTGATCAGCTTTTTGCTGACAATTCACAATTCAGCCTGAGTAAAAACAGACTCAAGCCTTTTGAGATGAAAGACTCATATTATTATCACCAGCAACCAGTCTGTGCTCGCTCAGGTTTCCTGTGCATTTTCTCTTTTGTGCAGGCAGAACCCCCTGCACCTTGCACCTCCAGAGTAGGTAGAAATGTAACAATGTGCTGCGTAGATTTTGAGGTGGAGACATCCATGCTGTATCAAACTCTCTTCTTGGTCCTCAGTGTCCTGCGGTGCTAAGTTCTTCATCCCACATCCCATAGTAAGTCAGTGGGCTGAAATCAATGTTCGTGGCTAAGCATGGTAGTACAATAGTATCAGAGTACAGAGAAGGGTGATGGGAACCCACATTCATCTGCAGGGCTCCTTGTACAGCTGAAGTAGCCAAGATCATGTTCTTGCAGGCCAACATGGTTTTGCTGAGACAGTGAGGAAACAGAAAAGTGCTACCGAGAAGGAGCTACCAGGGCCCTAAATCAGCATTTGTAGGGAAAGTTATCATCAGCAAATGCAAGAGAGTGGCACCCACAGAAGTCATGGGTCCTGCAGAGAAGCCAAGGGCTAGGATGCTTTGTGGTGAGCAAGGGGAGATGGGGAAGGAAGAGAGGTTTCCCTGTATGACAGAATTTTGGGGTTCAGCCTTCTGGAGGACCTTCCTGTCATTTTGTTGCTTTTTTGTTCACTTCCAACTCTTCTCTCTGGGAACTTGTGCAGCAGCCTGTGGGTAATACAACCAAGATAAAACCCCCTGAAGCTGTGCAAACTCTGGTAAGAATTCCAGTACATGAACTCTATCCTAGAGTAGAAAAGTGCAGTTTCTTTCAGAGATGGGGGAGGGACAGCATAAAATTAAGTTCAAACCCTTAAGAGCTCTATAACAATGTGAGATTCTTCTCTTCCCTCTGGGCTCTCATAAGATTGAAGACAAGGATTTCTTACTAGCACCAGCCTGTAGCTTCGAGTCCCTTGGTAAATCACTGCCAGCAACCCTCCTAGGGACAGAAAACATCAGCTCACTTTGAATAAAAACCTCAGGGCTTCCAAACACAGCATCCAGTTTGGGAGGGGCATTTCAACTCCAGGTCAACAAGGGAGAATTTAAAGCCGTCTGACAATCAGCTTGGTGTTTTTCAGCTCTGTGTCCTTGTGAAGTGATTGTGTTTATGAAGTCATAAGAAAGGCTTGTTATACTTAGCATTGCCTCAGCTGGCTAGTAGATGTGGGATCTTTAGCAAGGGATCACCAAAATTTGCAAAAAAATTCTTGTTTGGGAAAAAAGTTAACTGTATTTTTTATATATTTGCAAGTCACTGACTAGAACTGAAGGCTGAGTTCATTAATTTCACCCTGCAGCACTGTAGTAATTTCATTTGCACTCAAATTTTCTTCTGACACTTCAGTATTGACTGTATTGATGCAATATTTGTTGGACTGTTGGGAGAGACGGGACATACTGACATAAAGCTTTTTGTTACAGTACAGTGCGTCTGTGATGTGCTCGCTCTTTCCAACATCCCTAGACCAATGGACAAAGCCAAGGAAATCATGGGAAGGATGTTTGCACCATTTCAGCAGCCCATGGTTATACTGTGCCCTAACAACCTCCAGCTAGCAGATACCAATTCTCATTTCACAGCCAGTACATGGAGACACACCTGACCTTTGGTCAAAGTTGTGGATGTTCTGAAGGCCAGGCCATGGCATTGCCTGCCACAGCTGTTGTGCCTCAACTTGCCTATCATTTCCATTTCCACAATAAATGTAATCCAAACTTGCAAACAGCAGCTTTCTCCCTGTACCTCTTCTGCAAGTTGGTCTGGGCTCATAATAGTACCTGCTGATAAAGAAATATTCAGGCTATGATGTTCTTACTACATGCTGCCTACTACTCAAAGGTATAGAAGTAGTAGCATATTTGCCTGGAGCTGCTTGGAGACTGACTATGACCTGCATTGCACCAGCAGGTACTGAAGCAGAGCTGGAGAGGTGGTTAGGATGTGCCACTGCCACACTGTGCTTGCAGTGCTTTTCTTAGGAATGCTGTAGACTGAGCCAAAAATGGTCCTTGGGTCACTATGATGACCCATCCATGTTTGCCTTGCTCTAACTCTGCATTTTGTGCGGAGTTACTATAAATTAGGTTTTTAGTTCTACTCAGGAGCATGCAAGTCCTGATTGCCCCCAAGCTCTATGGACTGGGCAGGCACAGTGGGCAAACTAGATTGGTTTTGGATTAAACTAATGAACCATTGTAGCTGGCTCATAGACCATAGAGCTGGACTACTGCTGAAGTAAATCCTCATATGGGGCAAACAGCAGGTCTTCATTGACAACTGACTCTATAGCTCCTCGTGGGCTGCGGTACTTGCTAAGCGTAAGGAAAAGACACTAGCCTAAAAAATTTCTACACAGCCATGATAAGACTCTCTGATCCATTGTTAGCCCCTCCTGAGAGCCAGTCTAGTGTCTTAATTCTTTAAGAAGAATAAAAAGTGAATTAGCAGCACAACATTATTAAACAACAAATTAACTGAACAAGAACAGTTCCAAACTCTCAAGCATTCTATCAAAACTGAGCAAGGATTTTGGTATCAGGCCAAAGCTGTTGCCCTTTTACTGAGAGTGTTATGCTGTCCAAAGGACATTGTCACACCCAGGAAAAGGTTCCCACTCACCTGAGAAAGACTGCACAGGCTACGGGAGCCAGCAAAGGTGTGCAGGAGGTGAGGCATATGGTTCAGACAGCTATCATGCCATGGGGAACTGAAGTAGGCTTCACAGGAAATACCTATCTGCTGACATTGCACTGTTTACACATTTCATCTCAGAACCTCAGAGAATTAAAGCAAAGCTGTGCAATATGAAACAATTTTTGTACTTGTTGTCTTTTAATTGAAGCTCTGAAAGACAATCTGTCCACATCTACCCAAACACAACAGCTGTTCCACTGCCACTATGTAGGTATCAAAGGAGGAAGGCAAGAATGGTAAAGACACAACAAAATCCATCCTCTCTCTACAGGGTACACACGCAGCTACCTACCTCCTCTCTTGGAACATCTACAAACACATCCCAAGATTTAGGGTGATACAAACACAGGATTCAAAAACTGCAAAGGTTTACAATTCTCAGGAAATACGTGGTCTGCAGATATAAACCTGAACTGACATCTTTGTCATCATGTTTCCAAGCACGTCTTACACCAACCAGATTACCACAAAATGAGAGGATACAAGTCTCAAAATGGATGTTTTGTCTCCAGATACTTCTGAGTGAATCACTCCTGTTGATTCCGTACCTGCTCTTGGGTACTAGAACACCCTGATAATAGCAGATGTCACGGCAGAGCTCGGGACTCCCTGTGCTAAGCATCATACGTGCCACAAAAGGGAGCACTTATTTCCCCGCACAGACTGAGATATGGATTGTGTTGCTCAGCACGTTGGGCAGATCAGACAGAGGGGTGGTTCCACAAGGCTACCCTTTGAGTTCGGAGGATTAGCAAACCACAGCAGTCAGGATGCAGCTCAGATCACAGGGGTTAAGCCACTCCTTGCTTGTGGAGAAGCAAATCTGTGTTGTTGCTTACCCTACCTCCCCAGAACACTGCTCCTCCTAGGAAGAAATCTATAGCTGGCTGTGTCTTCACTGGACAGCCATTCTGATCTTCCCTTGTTCTGCTGCACCGCCCCAATAAAGGATGTGGCACTTTCCTGCCTTTTGAGAAGCACTGGATTGCAGGAGTCAAATCTTTTTTGGTTGTGTCCTGCAGTAGAGGCAGAGATATTAGTCTTCCTGAATTGCTCTGTGGTGCCTGCCTTTCCCTGGTACTGCTGTCCATGCTGTGGGCTGTCAGCATAAGTGACCTCTTGTTCCCTTTGTATGATCAGACAAGCCATGTCTGACCTGGTTTACACCAGAAAGATACAGTGCTGGCCCTGAGAGCTGGGGCTTAGGCCCAGCTCTACACTGGGTGACCACCAGCTCTATACATGGTGACCACCATGTATTTTCTGTGCAGTTAAGACAGATAGTTGAGACTAAGGCCAAATGTTTGCAGGATGAAATTTAATACACGTGATAGAAAGGTGAGAAAAAGGGCTACAAGCACCACAGTGAATTATGCAATGATTTATGGCTTTTCTGTATATACACTTCATAAAATTATACTCTCTTTGGGTCTTGTCTAGATAACCAGATTACAGCATCTCACACAGAATCACAGAACATCAGGAATTGGAAGGCACCTCGAAAGATTATCTAGTCCAACCCCCCTGCCACAGCAGGATCACCTAGACCAAGTCGCATAGGAACATATCCAGGTAGGTTTTAAACATCTCCAGAGAAGGAGACTCCACAACCTCCCTGGGCAGCCCGTTCCACTGCTTCGTCACCTTCACTGTGAAGAAGTTCCTTCTGAAACTTATTTGGAAACTCCTCTGTTCCAGTTTACACCTGTTGCCCCTTGTCCTATCACTAAATGACATTGAGAAGAGCCTGGCTCCACCGCCTCTGTATTTTAGTCAGAATTACATTTTGCCTCTAGCAAATCAATCTAGCGTGACACAGCAGCAGACCCTGCACAAGTGGGGGAAAGAGCAAGTGTGTTTTCTGCATTAGAGGCTCTGCTCTCAGGATGTAACTGCTGTTACACCCATTTGCTGATGACAATGTCATGTTCTCAGAGGCCTCTGTCAGGTCACACTCCATGTGCAACGCATCTTCCAACCGTATTCTCTGCAGGGTCAGGTTGTCTGAAGCAACATTTCATCTCCTAATTTAGTCTGAGGGCTACTTCAATAACCAGACGTGGTATGAAGCTATGACAGTGAAACACTCCTCAGTTTTGGTTTTTGTCTGTATTCTAGCACTGGAGGTCTGAAATTATTTAAGAGATGGAGAAGAACAGGGTGCAGTTTCTGAAGAACAGCCCCAGGTAGGGATGGTGCAAGAACACCTGGTTCTTCCGGGTCCCTGCTGGCTCTCAACAACTTGCGCTGTTGCACTCAACTACTTAGAAGTTAAAGGCTTCCTCCTGCCTTGGGCAAACAAACACCACTAGGAGAGACCACTGCCTGCACACAGCACAGACAAGAGCAAGAAACAAAAAAAGCTTGATTAAATTCCTAGGACAGCAGTAACGAATGTTCCCCATAAACCACACATAATTAGATCTTTGCAGGCTAATTATAGGGTTTCAGCATAAGAAAGTGCAACGCCAATGTCCAAAGGTAAAAAAAGTAAAATCCTATTAACGTTTGATGCCAGTCCAGCTGGCCAGCAATGCCACCTGCTGGCAGATTTCCCAGCACTCATTAGCCACGAAACAGGCAGCATCTCTCTAACCCGGGGCTCTCCTGAGAAAGACAGATTCCGCACTCGCACGCTACCTTAGAGCGCCTAGTGAACGGAGGGCAAGCTGAACACAACCCATGTGAGCTGCAGCATTTGGCACATTACTGGACAGTAGCAGCAGTGGCCACTGTGCTGGTACCAGGACGGCTGTTTTCACAAACACAGTGATCAAAGGACACTTATCAGATTGGCTATTAATGACGTTCTTCGTACTGCTTGAAAAGGCTCTAAACATGCTTCCTCACGGTCCTCAGCAGCATCTCCTGTGCTTCCGTCAAAAAACACTACACATTTCACATCCTTCAAAAAGCTAATCACCCTACCACTTCAAATATAACCAAGAAGCAGGCTGAAGTATTTTCAGGTGTCTCCTGGACTTCATAACCTTCAGGAGGAGCCACTACAACCTAAAACCCAGTGTAGTTCCCAAATGAGAGTGGAGCTCCCAAACTTGAGCTCTACTTTGCAATCTTGTTTGTAGATGAGCACAAAGACCAGGAGGAGATTTAAAACGTACAACAGGTCAGAGCTCCATCCAGTGGTCAGTACTCCCACCCGCACCTCATCAGGGAAGGTTCTGTAGCTGACCCCAGGGCAAGTTACTTCAGACCCCTCTGACATCTGCTTTCCACTGCGCAGAGAGCTCACCAGTGTTCCCCGCTGCAGTGGATGACTAGGAAATTCATATTCCTGCAGCACAAAGCATCCAAGTGCATCAAAACAGTACAACCTGTTAAAGTTCAACCACACAAAGTAAACACTGAACCAAAGTTACCAAAGTTTGCTGGCCTGTCTTGACATTGTGGGCTGATGACATGTTACTTCAATGGGGACAAATACTTCAAGAGAAAGTGTTTTTTAAGTATCTTCTCCTCTCGATCTCCTTTATGTTTCAGGACAGGCAAAGGAGTAATGTTCAGGAAAATAATGAAGGAAACACTTAAGGAAGAAGTGCACTGCCCATGAGATTTGTCTGAATCAACAACTTCCATCAACTATTCTTTGACGGTTGGGTTTTTGCCTATTTATCCTGCATAAGAGAAGAAATTGACGTAACTGCTTCCATCCCCTTGCACCCAGCTTTTGGACCACTACTAGTGTTACCAATTGTGGGGAGATGTTTAAAAAAAATACCTGGTCCTGGTTCCTTTCCTGCTTCATCACAACTACTCACTGACTCCAGGACTCCTACTGACCACTTTCCACCACACGACCATTTTGCCTGAAGGACTTGCAATATTCAGAACCTTAGCAAGAATCTCAACTTTCCAGGCAGGACAAGGAGTTATGTAGTTCCTTATCAGCTGACCTCTGCCCCACTCCATGACTTCTGACAGCAGCCATCTCCCTAACTCATGCCTTTTCTATTGTTTCAGCAGCCTTCGTCTTCCCCCATGACATGGGTTTTAGGAGACCTGGCAGCGAGGGTCTCTAAGCCATTTGTGTATTAGGTCAACATCCCATGCCACTTGGTTCCCTCATGGAACTTTTTCCATCTCTGTTCTATCTCATTCCTCTGTGTCTCTTACCTGTGAAAGCTTAACCTTCACATCTGGTTCAGCTGCCAGGACAGTCATCTGCAGCAGCAGTAAGAAGCTACGCTTCAGCAAAAAGGTCAACAAAACTAAATTCTTTCCTGGCAGCTGTATGGGTCTGGGCTTGCTAGGGACTCAAGAGCTGGCAACTACCAAAACCCTAAATGAGGAACACACCACATCATCTTACATCATCAAGGCAAAGGATCTTAACAGATCAAAAGGCAAAGGTCCTTTGTCTTTTCCATACTAGCATGGAACAGTGAAGGTGTTTCTAAAATCTTGAACAATCTTGAATAAGGCAGAAAATAGCAGACTATTTCAATTAAACTGGAACCTTCCAAACAATGCAGCTCTGGACAGGAGCGATCTGTGGTTTCCCATTCCTACTTACTTTCTAACTCCCAGATTTCTACTTTCCCCATCCTCTCTAAAACATTGAAGAAATTATACTATCGTCACATAAAATATAACCTAGGAAATTATAAGGAGGTTAGTGTCTTCTTGCCATTAACCTTGTTAAGACAGGTCCAGAGATATAAGGTGCTTCTCTGGGCAAGATGCTTTGGCATTGTTAGCTAAAAGATAAATGACAGCATGACCCCCTTGAAAAATAAATTAGGAGGGTTTGTTTGGTTTTTGTTCCCTACTACTATTTCAGAACACTGCTTCCAAAACCAAAAAAAAAGCTTCCATCAGCACGTTACAATTCAAGGACACCCAAGTTCTCACCTATGTGTTTTCATGTTTTGTGCTCACAACATTGTAAGGACTTGCTCTTCTAGTTCAGGGCTTTAGTCTCTAAGGAGTTTCACCTCTGCAACAGCTGCAAAATATTTTACCAAAAAACCAAAAGCCAAGCGGGGAAAAGACAGAATTCGAACATCTTCAGAAAATTTCACGCATCAAAACAGTTTAAAAATTATCCCTTGAGCAATGGCACAAAATTTCAGATTTAATTCAAACACCATGGCAGACATACACTGAGATTTTTTCCGTTTGTTTGTTCTTTAATGAACTCTCCACAATCTGACCACTGTACACCTGACACTGCTATCAAAGTCAACTGCCCCCCGATTCCTTTCGCCAGGCATTCCTAAAGTGTGGCTCCTGGGGCACACTTGCTAAAGGATTCAGTATACATACACAGAGGTCTGCTGCATAACCAAACGTCAATGCTTTGCAAGAAGTGAGCTAGCACCGAGCGAACAACCCTGGCTGACACACCACACACACATTACACTGCGGACCAGCTGCATATCCAGACCAACGGACTGCCAAAACACCTGGAGGGTGTCTGTCACCACCTGCCTCAGTATCATTCCTATGGCTCTTTCTCTTTCCATCAGACTAAGACATGTGATGTGTCTTCCCACACTTCAGAGGAAAACTTGGTACACAGCTCACGGGACTGAAAAGCCAGGACAGAATTACAGAAAGTTTAGATCTAGGAACTACAACTCCAGATGTGAGGGGTAAACTGTCTATTATAAACTGCCTTTGAACAGCTGATTCAGACAAATGAACAAATCCAAGGCATTTCCTGCTTCTACTTCAGTTGTTCAGTTACCATCATTGCTGTAGGACATCTCGCTGTTACACTTTCTAGTGAGAGAGTGCAATAAACTGTTCAGAGAAAGATCAGGTATCAACTCCTGAAGCAAAAATGAAGGGAAAATATTAATGAATGAACAGACAGAAGATCATTTATGTAAAAGCATGTTCTATTTGCAAAGGTAAACTTGCTCTTTAGGACAAGGATAACCACTACAGGAAAAAAATACACATATAGAAATGCTTCTTCTTTCAAATAGACATTTACAAATACTCTGCTTCACTTCAACTACCAGAAACATTGAGATATGAAATTAAAAGTGCATTCTGCATGCAATTAGGATAGAAATTACATTATTGGACTTCAGTGTGTCACTTCCTATCATTGTCAATGACACACTCAGGCTCTGCTAAAACACCACAGCCTGGCTATTACCTTAGAATCTCAAAAGGAGGACATGGATCTTAATTAATCAGTTACTCTTCATCTTGCCATTATAAAATGACATCTTGATTGTCTTCTCAGCAGGAAAGTCTGGTCTTGTCAAACTTGGTGTCCTTTTCCCTGAGTTTCCCTTGAGTATTTTGCTAGGCTTGAGGACCATTGGCTTGGTGGATTTACAAGTCCGTGGTCCACACTCTTCCAATTATAAGGCAGAGTTGAGAAATTCAAGGAGTTCTGCACGGTTCCGGTCTCTCTGTAGAGCAGGAAAGCAGAGGCAGAGCAGCTTTAACAGAGCCACACTCAGTGGACAAAGGCTGTATAACCCTGCTTTGAGGGGGCTCTCACACTTCATCACGCTGCACAACCAAACATTGCCATATCCAAACAGCTGAGTACAACCAGCTACCCATTAGGTGCGAGTGCCTGGAGGAAGTGCAAGGCAATGGGGTTCTCAGCAAAGAAGCTAGAGAAGACAAGCCACCACTGTCACTGTTTCATGACATGTTTTCTAGGTGGCTCCCCATGAAGGCTCCACCATGTTGTCACCTAGCTCAAAGCCTGCTCAGGAAGGGACTCACAAGCAGAGCAGATGCAATTCTCTGGTGTCTGGGGAAACTTCTCCATACAGCAAGTCTTGTGCTTTAGGAAATACTGGGTTTTTTTCTGTGCATAAGCAGCAGCTTGCAGCGTAACAGAAAGGGAACTGTAAATTTAGGTACTTTCTTTACATGAGAGATGGCCCAAACAGCCAAAACTCTTGTTTCTGGTGTTTTTAGCATGACAATTTATAAAACAATGATGAAATCTTGAAATACTGTGAGGAATGGATGTTGTTCCAATCAGCACACTGATGACTGTGGCCACCAATTAAAAAAGAACCAGTATCAATATATTAGGACACCAAATATTGTCACAAGCAGCTTACTGGAATAAGGCTAACTAGGCAAGCATTCAGCACAAATTCACAGAATCATAGAATCATTCAAGTTGGATAAGAACTTTAAGATCATCAAGTCCAACCATAATTCATCATAAGCTTCAGTGCCACAGAAAGAAGATAATGCAGCTTTGACCAACTCTAGGCTGGAATGGTCTGCTCTGCTTTGGTAGCTATAGAAAGAATCATTATGGCTGAATTAGTCTGTCAGACTGGATACTTAGCAACATAGCACTTTTAACACAGCCTGACTAGCACCAGGTGCCCTCTACAGATCACTCTACAGTGTGGAAATTGCTGAATAGAATCCAAACACTCAAAGCAATAGAACAAAATGCTATTTATGATCTACATTTTCCTGGGTACCTCAGCAGAAACATTTGACTGCTTTGAGAGCTTGCATGAGCACATGGTCCTGATACCACTGTCCTTTTTAAATTCCTCTCTAAAAATGGCAGCCAATAGAAAAATATAGTAAAGCAGCAATTAGGACAATTGATCACAAGAAAAGACAACTAAAAACTGTTAAACAAAACAACAGAGAAAGCCACAAAGTAAATATAACAGCCTGGAATTTTATGATGCAGCACAAGCACTCTTTGGTTTATCTACTCGTGGCCAAGTATTCTAAGCCCAATCATAACATGAAACCTGATAAAAGAAGGAATTAAAATCTCTCAGATGCCAGATGAAAAGCTCCACTCAATCTGTAACTCCTAAGATCTACTCTTCTACAAAAGACTATTAAAAAATACAGTATTTTCCATTGGGGATAGATAAACTATTTTACCTCTTTATCTTTCTTAGTCTTCTTTATCCTCATCTTAATTTTTTGTCCAGTTATCATGCTGTAGTTTTCATTTTTCTTTTTGTTCTTAAAAAACTAAAAGACATAGAAAGACATAATCTTTATATTCTAATGTTACAAATCTTAACTAAAATTACAGACAATAATATTTTACACTTCCTAACTATCCAACCCAATACAGACAGGTCTCTGTTTGCTGATAACAAAACTGGCGGTGCTGGAAACATTTTTATGATGGGACGTCAGTGTTTAGATGAGAAATGTAACAGGACTTCAGACTCACACACACATACCTTGGAAAGCTGGACAGGGCCTGTTTTCTCTTTCTTTTTCTTCTTTTCTTTCTTCTTCTTCATTTTGTTATCTTTCTTCCTTTTCTACAAGAATAAGCATATACTCATGCTTAAAGACTCACAAGGGCAAAGAAGGGGAAGGCACAAGTAGCTCTCAATGCCCCAGGTAATTAAAGCAGCCACTATCACTTGCCCTTAGTGCTGCTGAATAGGTGCTATCTGAAGTATACAGGAAGAAATGCAGTAGGGTTGGCAACCATTTGCCAACTTTTTCTTGAGAAACAGAAATGGCCTAAGCGCTTTCTCGCTCTCTTTTAATGCAACTCAAATATATAGAACCACTGAATAAAAGGTCCTAATAAAATTAAAAATTACAACAGAAGTATCTACTACTCTCTCCTTGACTATAAATTGTTTCTTCAGACAAATTCCGTAAAGTTATCAAGATTCCCCACTTCTCTTCAGAGACTACTCTAAACACTATCTGAACCAGCAATGACTAGCAAAAGGAACCTTTAAGTTACTTCTCCTTTATGTGCAGCCAAGCATATGCCAATCTCTCAGTTCACCTACCATAACCCTAAAAGCATGATTCAGATTTACCAACATATTTACCACAGACAAAAGCATTACATCTCACTTGACAATTAAGGCTCTCAAAACACAAAGAACTCCTTTCTGTTTAAGTACTTTCTTCCCTCTGTAAATGTTTACCTTTTTGTTGTGTTTTTCCTTTTTCCTTTTCTTTGATTTAGACTTGGGAGAATCTAAAATTTAAAAAAAAACCAAGAAACAAAAAGTAACCAAACCAAACAAAATCAACCCCTCAAAGCTTAGCATTCTAAAAGAAAAGCATTTCTTCTTTTTGTACAGGCAAGGTACACAGAAATGTAAAACATAAGAAGAAAATGCTTTAATTCAACTACATATATATGCATTAATACTGGCTGAACCTAACCCTGAACAAAGCAAACATTAACTTACTGCCACTTACTGGTTTAACATGGAAACTGAAGGTAGCCGATTTACTCAGTGATTACTTGTATTAATAGAGACAATACTTCTCTCTTCTTTTTGTGGCTGCTCTCAACAGACTGCAAATACCTGGTATAGCCAGGGATTCTGACTCTCAAAAGAGGTAACAAAAAAAGCACTGCTGGGGCTGACAAACTACTGAAAATACCATCAGTGTTCAAGGTAAGTGAAAAATGATTTACATTAACTCAGCTCACCTTCCAACATCATGGGTTCTAGTACATTTTTATAAAGCATAAACTCACAAGTTCTATCACAGATTTAAGAGACCATACCAACTGGTATGTGAGGAAGTTGATTTTGAAGCACCAGCTTCAACTGTAAAACTAGACAGACTGTGAAACTAGTCTTCCAACAGACTGCCTTCAAGCTACCAGCTCTGCAGTTTCTTCACAATAAAGTTTAAGCACAACATTATAGGAATATACCAGAGCATGACCAGACTCAGAAGTCAGGAACACCTCAGGTAAGGTTGCCAAAGCAATCTCTTGGCCTCCTAACGACAGAGGACCCACTTGTCAGAACAAATAACGAAAGTTTTAATTCCATCACCACACTCAGTCTCACAGCAACAATGGACTGGACTGAGGGCCCACAGAACACCTGGGGGTACACCTGGCCAGGGGCTACAAATGGTTCGCCATCTCAGGAAAGGGGTACCTTCAAGAACACTGAGTACTCTGAAGATCAGGACACTGTGATGAACTTGCCCACTTTTGTCCCTTTAGCCACATCTCTTCCAAATCTAGTTTTTATCTCCCACCATCCTAGCAGCAGTTATCATAATGACAAATCCTAGAATAACTTCTGTAGACTTCTGCACCGATCTGCTGACTTCTTAAGCTAAGCCAGGTCACGTCTTCCTTCTGTTCACTCTCTTTGAGTTACCATCTCACACCACCTGGCATCCTCACTACCTCAGTCCATTCCAATATTTGGGCATCCCACCTTCTTAGTCACTAGTTCAAGTTCTTAAAGTAAGCACGGAAAGTCTTAATCCTGCACTACTTGCCTATGTGTTCCCACTGAGCTTGGTTATTGGTATTAATAAGCTTCATGCGAGTTGTTACAGTTAATTGCTTGAAATGTTAAGACCAAAGTAAGACTAAATCAAACTCTACAACTCTGGTCTAGATAGATGGGTAAAGCAAGAAAAGATCAGCATTTGTTACTTTCAAAACACAGAGTTTCAAATATCTACTACATATTCTTACAGAGCAACATTTCTTTGAATGGCAGTTTCTATTTTTAAGTTATTTAAATTAACTCAGGAACACTATGTACTGTGTTTACAGAGATACTTAACAGTGTGAGAGAAACACTCTCAACATTCAATACTGATATTCCACACAGTCCCTTTGTGGTGGTTTGAGACACATTAAAACTAAGCTTTAAATATTTAAAGAAGTGCTATCAAAACTAGTAAACAATCATGCGTATTCATGGAGGTAGCTTACCTCTGCTACTTGAGGAGGAAGATGACCTCGATGATGAACGTGATGAAGAAGAACTGGATGTTGCGCTAGAAGACGATGCGGATGAAATGGATGATGATCTGCTTCTACTGCGTTTCCTCTTTTGTTTTCCTTAGGATAACACAAGGCAACAGTCACACACATGCTAGTAACTATGGTCTGCAAAAATCACATACTTATTGAGGCTGGACAAGACCTCCAAGATCATCAAATCCAGCCTATGACCTAACATCACCACAACCTACATCATGGCACTAAGTGCCAGATCCAGTCTTTTCTTAAAGATCTCCAGGGATGAGGACTCCACCACCTCCCTGGGCAGTCCATTCTAGTGTCCAACCACCCTTTCCACGAGGAAGTGCTTCCTAATATCCAACCCAACCCCCACCTCAAGCACAGCTTCAGGCCCTGCCCTCTTGTCCTATCAGTAGTTGTCTGGGAGAAGAGCCTGATCCCCACCTGCCTACAACTGCCCTTCAGATAGTTACAGAGAGCAACAAGGTCTCCCGAGTCTCCTCCTCTCCAGACCAAACAATCCCAGCTCCCTCAAGACTGTCCTCGTAAGACTTTCCCTTTAGCTCCTTCACAGAATTGTTCAGGTTGGAAAAGACCTTCAAAACCATGTTCACAGAACCTAAGCAAAATAAGGTGCTGTTCTGAAGAGCTGGTGGCATTTGGGTTTTCCCCCCTCTTCCAGTGCACCACTGTCTATTACCATTAACACATGAAAATGATGAACATCGGGGTCAAACATGGTAGTTGATATAGAATTGTTTAGGTTGGAAAAGGCCTTTAAAATTATACAGTCCAACCATTACCCCAACTGTGCCAACCCACTGCTAAACCCTGTCCCTAAGCTCCAGATCTCCACGACTTTTAAACATGTCCAAGGATGGCAATTCAACCTCCTCCCCAGGCAGCTTGTTCCAAGGCCGGATGACCCTTTCCATGAAGAAGTGTTTCTTCATGTCCAACCTGAACTTCCCCTGCCTCAAAAGACAACACACATACACTGAAGTGGATCAGCAGTCCCTACCTCGGCCTTTCCGCTCTTCTTGGGAAGCTGTAAAAAGCGTCCTGTTTTTTTCATCCTTCCCACTGTCCATACCTAGCAGAGGCAAAAGCATGTTACATAACATCATTCCCAAAGAATCTGGTGGAGAAAACAACCAGCACCGCAGACACAGACAGCACCAGCGGGCACTCGGCTACAGTTACTGCAGAGCGCGTTTTAAGCCTGCGTTAGGAACGTGAGGCCGAACATCTACTTTCGTGCCTCACCTGCCCTGTACCCCGAGGCCTAGCCAGTCCAGGCCAAGCCGAGCCGAGCCGGGCCACACTACCATTTCACCGTGGCCCTCCCCCCATGCCCCACACCCGTTCCGCAGGGATCCCCCAGCCTCACCCACTTCGGGAACAGGGAAACCACTCCTTGCCTCCCGCTTACCGAGGGCCCCACCGAGCTCAGAACGCGACCCGGAAGGGCTGAGTCGCTTCCTGCCCCGGAACCGCCCCGGTCCGGCCGCCCGCCCGCCCCGGCTTCCTGGCCTTGCCGGGACCCCGAACCCAACACGAGCTGAGCCCGAGACCGGCCCGGCTGGATCCCCATGGCTTCTCGGACCTCACGGAGCTCTGGTGTAGCTGGACTCACCGCCCTGGAGCTGCTGGCGACACCAGTTTGGTGCAGCCGAGGACACAGCGCTCGCACGCTGCTGTGTAGTGTCATCAGGGAGGCTGCGAACGAAGCGGGGAGAAAGCCTGTAGGTGCAGGCGAACATGTTGTGAAACGGAATGTGTGGTGCAGGTGGTGCTGTGGGAACTCAGACATCTCGCTCAGAGGGGAGACAAGTGAGACAGGCTGCCAGTTAAAGAAGAAAACAGGGCAGAAACAAGAACGTGAAACGTAAGATCCAGGCCGCGGGGAGCCAGCCCAGCCCCGAGTGGAAGAAGGGGCGCAGTACAGGTGTCAGAAGCTTGGCAGAAGAAAGATAACCCACGGCAGATTGTAACACCAAAACATCTGGTGATAAGGGTGAAAGATGAAGCAGGCCTTCCTGGCAATGATACAGTGTTTATTTTTAAAAGTTAGAATCTAATGAGGGAACTCTGAACAGGAGGGTCGTTAGTGGCAGTCAGCATGGCTTCATGGGAGGTCATGCCTGACCAACCTGATAGCTTTTTATGAGGGCATAACCAGGTAGACAGATGCAGCAGAGTGGTGGATGTGGTCTAGCTTGACTTCAGTAAGACATTTGACACAGTCTCCCACAGCATCCTCACAGCCAAACTGAGACAGTGTCAACTGGATTATCGGGTAGCAAAGTAGATCTTGAACTGGCTGCAGAATAGAAGCCAGAGAGTAGCGGTCAATGGGACAGGGTCTAGTTGGAGGCCTGCATCTAGTGGAGTCCCCCAAGGGTCAGTACCAGGACCAGTCCTATTCAGTCTATTCATTAATGGCTTTGATGAGGAATTAGGGTGCACTGTCAGCAAGTTTGCTGATGACACAAAGATGGGTGGTGTTGCCAACACCCCAGCAGACTGCTGCCAGTCAGCAGGACCCGGACAGGCTAGAGAGCTGGGCAGAGACAAAGGTAATTAAATATAACAAGGGTAAGTATGGAGTCTTGCATCTGGGCAAGAACAACCCCAGGTACCAGTATAGGCTGGGGACTGACCTGTTGGAGAGAAGTGTAGAAGAAAGGGACCTGGGGGTCCTGGTAGACAGCAGGATGACAGCAAGAAATGTGCTCTTGTAGCCAGAAGGGCCAACAGCATCCTGGGGATGATCAGGAGGGGGGTGGTTAGCAGATCAAGAGAGGTTCTTCTCCCCCTCTACTCTGCACTGGTGAGACCACACCTGGAGTATTGTGTCCAGTTCTGGGCCCCTAAGTTCAAGAAGAACACGGAGCTGCTAGAGAGAGTCCAGCGTAGGGCAATGAGGATGATGAAGGAAGTGGAACACCTCCCTTATGAGGAAAGGCTGAGGGAGCTGGGTCTCTTTAACTTGGAGGAGGCTGAGGGGTGATCTCATTAATGTCTATAAGTATGTGAAGGGTGGGTGTCAGGAGGATGGAGCCAGGCTCTTCTCAATGTCTAGTGATGGGTCAAGGGGCAGTGGATGTTAGGTGGAACATAGGAGGTTCCATATAAATATCAGAAGGAACTTCTTCACAGTGAAGGTGACGGAGCATTGGAACAGGCTGCCCAGGGTGGTTGTGGAGTCTCCTTCTCTGGAAATGTTTTAAACCTGCCGGATATGTTCCTGTGCGACTTGGTCTAGGTGATCCTGCTGTGTTGGGTATTGGATTAGATGATCTCTCGGGTCCCTTCCAATCCCTAATGTTCTGTGATTCTGTGTAAATAATATGTGAAGCACATTGAGTCTTAATCTGAAGCAGTGTCAGAGTTTGGAGTTTTTTGTGGATTGTAAACAAAGGTTTGGATCTAAAAGTACTCCACAACCTTCTAAAAAGTCTGCTTAAATCCAGGTAAAGGGAATATAAACACCCCACTGACTCCAGAAGGATGGTAAAGTTATTTATTATTATATTATTTTATGCATACAGTGATGACATTTAGCTAGAAAAATGCATGTATTGTAGTAAGAGATACCCAAACAACTGTCAACTGTCCATAAATACATTAAAAACCTACTGTATGCAGATGTAGAAACACCCTACACTCTTGGTTACTTATCCAGTACAATTATATTGTAAAGTTTTTTGGTATTTTGCATGCAACATCGAGATTCTTCCTGATGGTTCATGCTATGCAACTTTATTAGGAATGGAATGAAATTTAAAATCCTCATTACAAATAGTAAAAACTGCTGAGGATTGTAACATAAAATTCTCAACTGTTGTAATAAAAAGAACCAGTTTAAAGAAGATTGTATTTTAAAAAATGAATTATTTTAACTAATTCATTATAAAACAGGCAGTACTTCGAAATGGATGTTTCCATCACCCAGGATGAATCCTTTGTGCTTCAGAATTTCAGAAGGAGTATTTGTGGCAAAAACCTAAACCCAACCAGTAGGTAGAGGAGAGACTGGTATGGACTGGCCAAAACCAAACATGCTTTCAAATTCTGTCCAGGAGCACACTAAACACATCCATGACACTATGCAATCAGCTATTCTAGACTTTTAATAATACTTTTAAATAGTCCTAACACTTCCATAAATACTATTATCATTCCCATTCTATGCTTAGAGTGGTGGGGGCAGAGAGGGCTGGGAATCTGCCAGGATACAGATTCCCTCTTGCCTCCTTGATTCTCCAAGTTCATTATCACTTTCTCTATTTTACATTCAACAAGAGTCCCAGAGGTACGTTTCCATCACTTCTTAGTGGTTATTATGCAAATTGTGCCACTTTGAAAGGTACATGACAAATGTTAAAGTAATGATCAGCAGGAAGTCCATGCCTGAGGCTCAGGTGTGATGTCCTGGAATGCCCCACTGCTGTCCAACCAAGCTTGTTCCTTCTGTAAGGAAATCTTGAGCACATGAGGCCTAATTCTCTCTGTTGTCCAGCCAAAAGGGCTCTTAAAGTCAGTCACAACTGTACAAATAAAGAATAAAACCTGTCCCTCACCCTGGGAACGTGGGAAGCCCCTACAGCAGCCCAGTACATCCTGATATCATACAACTGAAAGGGCATTTAGATCAAATCAAAGATTTGAGACAAGCTATCTCGCTGCAAGACACTAATAACTAAGGTCTCATCCCTCCCAGCCCTGCATCTGAAAATAACGTCTCAATTGTGTCCTGGGAGCCTCATGGGAAGGGAAGTGGCTAGCAGTGAGATTGCACCTATAAAATACAGTGTTTTTCTTTCCTCTCAGTATCAATCCCAAAATAATGTCTTTTCAGTTGATTTTAACATCCTGCACAGAAAGGACATTTTTTACTTTGCCACATTTGCCTTCCTGAATTTTCTACCTTAGACTGGCAGTCGACGCTGCCGCGCTTTGATTTTTATCCTGCCTAGTTTACTCTTAGTCTAAACCCAGATCAGTGTCTTGCTGTCTCCTGACAAGCTCTGGGTGTACTCTGCCAGCTACTGCAGCAGCAATGGAGAACGCTGCGGTGTTTCACTGCCCGATCAATGAGAGGTGAGAAGAGACAAAAATTCTGTCACTTGTAATAACCAAATGACTGAGTGTGCAAAATGACATCCCTCTTACAGGCACCTGAAAGGCTTTAGGGAGGCATGTGTGTTCTTTGTCACTTACTCCTCAGTGCTTGATCTTGGGTGTTTTTAGCGGGTCTCCAAAAAGCCCTGTGCAATGCACATGTTCCCTTGGAGGGAACTTGGAATGAAAGTGAGGATCTTCAGATAGACTTCATAGCTGGTGGTTGTTATTCAGTAGCCGACTCGCCTTTACCTGTGAGTAAACCTCACTCCCTACTCCACTTCCCTCCTTCACTCCTGTTTCTGGCAGAGGGGAACAGTGCATGTTATGTGGACTTTTTCTAAAGCAGATATCCAAAGCTCTTCCTTCCTTCTGTAGAGCTGGTAGGTCAGAAAACAGACATGGGAGCAAAAGTACAGGAGTTTTGTCCCCCTTCTTCCAGCAGCACAGCCAAGAGCTGGCTGGCTGGCCAAGTGCCCTGCTTCTGACCGTGTCCTGAGAGGTGAGGCATGCTTGCAGCTTCTGTTGACTCAGATGGGGACTGTGGATGTTTATCACTAATGGAAATCAGTCCCAAGGCACTAGACAGGAACAGAATGGACGTAAACAAAGGTGTTGTGACCTGGGAGTCACAGATACTAGCTGAAACACTAGGCTAGAAAAGTAAGAGACATTGGCATCTTCCTCTGGGCTTTCTGGAAAAAACAATTAAGCAAAACTGAAAAAAAGATGCAAGATCCCAGGCAAATGCTTTCCCTGCCTGACTGATGCCATTCTCTCCACTTCAGACCTCCAGGAGATGGAGGAATCAAGGTACATTGATTAAAGTGTGCTGATGTTGAAGTGTTTCCATTGTAGACAGGTGAAATGCTCTCACATGCTTGGCCATGGCTTCAGTTCTGTGTGAACACAGGCCTGCTTGGGCTCCAGGAGGAGGCACACTGGAGGAGCTTCATCTCCAAACACCAGTATGGTGATGAGAGTCAAGCATTCCCCCCAGCCTGGACTGAGACAAGTCTTCATCAAACACGTGTTTGCATCCAACTGGACTTCTAGCTGCCTTCAAAACACGATTATGGGGCAAAAATGGTTAAAAAAAAGAAAGGCTGATGCTTTGGCAATTTGTTACCTGTTATACAGTCCAAAAGCCTGGAAACATCATCAGTGGCTTTACTAGTGGCAATTCACTGTTGTATGGCTGGTAGTCACCAAAAAAGCATTTCTTAATGGTTAAAGCAGTCACATTGAGCAGGCTCTTCACAATTCTTCCAGATCACTTAAATCCACAACCACTTTCAAGAACAGAGTGTCGTCTCTGATGTAGGTGTTCTTTGTGTTCTCCAGGACAGTGTGTGGCACAAAGCGTGGACACCCAGAGGCAATATTCATTTCTCCATCCGGTCTTTTGAAACTGCTGCTATTTGGGTCAGCTCTGAAGACTTCCACAATATGATTTTTTTTTCCACTTTGGTCTAAAAGCATGAGTGTGACTTTCTGCTTGAAAGGCCACAGAAGCAGCGAGTCAAACTCCCCTCTCATCACAACAAAGTAGAGAGAGACATGAGTTCCCTTTCCTGAGCCATCCCCGTTCAAGTAGGCTCTCGCACACAACCTGTATCCACAGCGGCTGGTGTAAAAGGGTTGACTGAATATGGAGAGGACATGGCCTTCCACAGCTTCTTTTTTCTTCATCTTGTAGTCTGTGATTTTCCAGATTAATTTCCCATTGTAGCATGTGCCCTCCAAAAGCTTAAATCGTTCTTCATTTTTATTGAGCTGTGCCTTGTGAATGTTGATCTGGAGGTCATGTTTGCTGGACTGGTCTTCCAAAACAACTGGAGGAGGGAAAGAAAAAAAAAAGGGGGGGGGGGAATTTAAAAAAAGGAAACTCTTGGTAAAATAAAACTGTCAGATCACTGAACAAAAATGCAACCAGATTTGATCTGATGATACTGAACTACTCAATCACAGAATCAGAGAATTATTGAGGCTAGAAAAGACCTCCGAGATCATCAAGCCCAGCCTAAGACCTAACATCATCACATCGGCCAGACCATGGCACTAAGTGCCCGGTACAGGCCTGAGGCTGTTAACTGTTGTCACTACACCTCTTAACTGATTTTAATTGTAATTACAGCTTGTAGTTGAATTCAGAAAGTTGGAGACTACAAACCAGATTTAATACCTGGCTACGGACAGCACCACCGTCACAGAGCCTCAGCTTGACCAAGGCCAGCTCTGGCCCAGCAGTGCCACAGAAATTCAGGAGACATTGTGGCATAGGGGAAGGCAGGAGGACGCAGCACAAACCACCACGGCTTGGTCTTAGAAAGTGAAAAGAAAAGATCCCTTTTAGGCAAAGAGCTGCAACTGACTGCCTATAGCATCAGAGCCTCTTCCCAGCCACTAGCAAACCAAAAACCCCACTCCATGCAGCAAAGAACTGAAAGTCCAAACGTACCCAAGCGCTGATCGTACGTCTCCATCAGGGCAATCTTTTGTTTCACATTTTCAATTGTGTCAAACAGGGGCCGCAAGTCTAATTTGCTCTGTTGCTGGTTTGCCATCTGTATTAGCTGTTTCACTTGTGATTCCAGGCGTGCAGACTTATCTAGGTGGCTGGCCAGAGCCTTCCCGGTTTATGCCATTGGAAGAGGGTGAAAACAGAAATAGGAGACATAAAATCAGCCATTTCATTTGAGGGATGCAAGAAAGCAAGTGGTCAAGAAAGTAAAAGCAGTGTCTCACCTGTGTGCTTGCCATCAAGTTGCTGTTTTTACCAAATAGTTGTGTAAACTGTCTGAATTCTTTCTCACACTTTTTAATGGCCTCTGCTAACTGCTGGATTTTAATCTCTTTACATTCCAGGCTCTTATACAGGTCAGATATCTGCAGATGAAAAAAAACCCAACAGAGTAACAATGCTGAAACACACCAAAATATGCAACGATTGAATTAAAGCATGTGTGACTATTAGGAGAAAGTGGATAGCATAGAATCATTTCTGGCAGGGGGATTGGACTAGATGACCTTTTGAGGTCCCTTCCAATCCTTAATGATTCTATGATTTAGGTTGGAAAAGACTTTTAAGATCACTGAATCCAACTATTAACCCAGCTGTCCCAAGGCCACTGCTAAACCCTGATCCCAAGCCCCAGATCTACACATCCAGGGAATGTGATTCAACCCCCTCCCTGGGCAGCCTGTTCCAAGGCCTGATGACCCTTTCCTTGAAGAAATTTTTTCTAATGTCATAGAATCATAGAATCATAGAATCATTACGGATCGGAAGGGACCTCGAAAGATCATCTAGTCCAATCCGCCTGCAACAGCAGGATCACCTAAACCAAGTCACACAGGAACCCATCCAGTCAGGTCTTGAACATCTCCAGAGAAGGAGACTCCACAACCCCCCTGGGCAGCCTGTTCCAGTGCTCTGTCACCCTCACCGTGAAGAAGTTCCTTCTCAGGTTGATGTGGAACCTCCTATGTTCCAGCTTACAACCATTGCCCCTTGTCCTATCACTACATGACACCAAGAACAGCCCAGTGCCATCGTCCTGACACCCACCCCTCAAATATTTGTAGACATGAATGAGGTCACCCCTCAGTCTCCTCTTCTCCAAGCTAAAGAGACCCAGCTCCCTCAACCTCTCCTCATAAGGGAGGTGTTCCACCTCTCTTATCATCTTTGTTGCCCTACGCTGAACTCTCTCCAGCAGCTCCACATCCCTCTTGAACTGAGGAGCCCAGAACTGGACACAATACTCCAGGTGTGGTCTCACCAGGGCAGAGTAGAGGGGGAGAAGAACCTCTCTTGATCTGCTAACCACCCCTCTTCTAATCCACCCCAGGATGCTGTTGGCCCTCTTGGCCACAAGAGCACATTGCTGGCTCATAGTCATCTTGTTGTCCACCAGGACCCCCAAGTCCCTTTCCCCTACACTACACTCCAACAGGTCAGTCCCCAGCCTATACTGGTACCTGGGGTTGTTCTTGCCCAGATGCAAGACTCTGCACTTACTCTTGTTATAGCTCATTAGATTTTTCTCTGCCCAGTTCTCCAGCCTGTCCAGATCTCGCTGAATGGCAGCACAGTCTGCAGGGGTGTCGGCGACACCACCCAGCTTTGTGTCATCAGCAAACTTGCTGACAGTGCATGCCAATCCCTCATCCAAGTCATCAATGAACAGATTGAACAGGACCGGTCCCAGCACCGATCCCTGGGGCACTCCACTAGATACAGGCCTCCAACTAGACTCTGTCCCATTGACCACCACTCTCTGACTTCTACCCTGTAGCCAGTTTACAATCCACCTCACTACCTGAAAATCTAGGCCACACTGCCTCAGTTTGTCTGCAAGGATGCTGTGAGAGACCGTGTCAAATGCCTTTCTTAAGTCAAGATAGATGACATCCACGGCTCTGCCCTCATCCATCCACCTGGTTACACCCTCATAAAAGGCTTTCAGGTTGGTCAAGCATGACTTTCCCTTTGTGAAGCCATGCTGACTGTCCCTAATGACCCTCCTGTCCTTGATGTGCCCGGAAACAGCCTCTAGTACAACCTAAACTTCCTCTGGTGAGACTTGAAGCCATTTCCTCATGTTCTGTCACTTGTACCTTGTGAGAAGAGACTGACCCCCACCTCTCTACAACTTCCTTTCAGGTAGTTGCAGACAGCAATAATTTTCTTTGCCAACCAGCCCCAGCAATCTCAGCCACTCCTCATAAGGTTTGTTCTCCCTTTGCCAACCTTGTTGCCCTTCTTTGGACTGCTGCAACACCTCAGTGTCTTTCTTGTCTTGAAGTGCCCCAAACTGACCCCAGTACTCCAGGGGTGGCCTCACTAGTGCCGAGTACAGGGGGCAATAACTTCTGTACTCATGCTGGCCACACTATTGCTGTTACAACCGTACGCTTTGTGTGACAACAGCTCAACAGCGGGATAAGGCACAGTTACCCATGTACTTGTGCAAGTGTGTTTCTGTGTCTATGTATGTACGTTCGTTCCTATTTCCTACTAACATGTTTTCTAGTAGAAGAGGTGAGGCAGTGAGTGATGCTAACAACAAAACCAAGCTGTAGCACTTCTGGGTACTCATAAACAAGTGAAAGAGTAAGGCCAACATGAGTCTGGATGCATTCGCCTCAGTAGAACTGGACACAAAGCCAATGACATCTGCTGGGAGCAGGACTGTGAATGGAAAGATGTTTGCAACTGGCTCTGCACTATTCAGTGCTGCCTCTACAGAGAGAGTGACTTGGGCATCTAAAGCCTCCTTTTCAGAACCTGACCAGCCACTTTGAAATGGTCTAATGTCCAAACCTCATGTCTACTGTAAGCAGAGACCAAAATCAAATTGAGTGAGCTAAGGCAAGGAGCATCCCAGCATCCCTGGTGGAGAATACACATGCCTGTGCACAGAGAAGCTTCCATCTCATTAACTGGCTTCCCTACAAGAGTGTATTCTGAAATGCGCAGATACCTTAGAAAGTCTTTCAGAAGGTAGCTGAGCTACAGCAGGCAGCAGGTGTCAAATCTTGTATCATACACCAACCAGTCAAGAACTGCTGAAGTAAATAGTTCTCAGTAAATAGGACTTACCTGTTCTTCCAACTGGGAGTTCTTGTCTAGAATCTGCAGCATGTGTTCCCTCAGGGCACTGTTTTCGTGTTCGGCAAGTTTCCCTCTTTTAACCTTACCAAGGCAGAGGTGGAAGTTAAAGAATAAATGATAAGACACACAGATTTTTGAAGCTGATGGTAAAAAATGTTTTGAAGCAAGCATTTAAAATGTCTGCTGTGTGCTTTGAAATGGAAACGGCCGTCCTGATTCTTTAGTACAGCATCTTAGCCAGTGGTGGTAAAAGAACAAAAATTGGGTTATTTTAATTAATTACTCTAATAGGTTCAGGAGTCATACAAGCACAAACAAGATCTATAAACCAGTACCTTTACAAGACAGCCATACTGCTTATATGGGCAATCCACTTCTGCCTCTGGACACACCACGTGGTGCTTTTCAATCTGCACAGGTTAACAAAGAAACTTGAAATAAATGCTAAGTACGTGGCAACACTGATAAAATCTAAACCTCTGCATAAAGGGAGAAGGAATAAAGGTCAATGTCATGACACCAGCAATTATGTAAACAGGAAAATGAGTACCGAGGGTCAATAAGCCAGATATTTTTCCATACTGCAAAATGCCAGTGGTTTGCAGTGGCCTAAAACCTCATTTATAGGATGGGACGCACACCCCTATAAGGGCCAAAAAGATACTTAAATTGATGACATTTTATTTGCATGGGCCAGTGAGGTGTGTGATGTAACTTTAGGTGTTCATAAACACATGCGATCTGATGGACCAGAGTGTATGAGAAAATCAACAGTACCTCCTTTTTCAGAATGATTTGTGAACAGTTTTGGAGACAAGGCACGGGATAATCAGGACAGTCATTTTCCTCATGATTCTGGGGAAAAAGTAGTGAAACAAGGCATTGATCTGCATTATTGTAAAGAAGTATGGATTGCAGAAGTGATGCAAAAAGTAACCCCAAAAATCTCCATGCAAGCCCCATATCACACTCCTATTCATGGGAGAGCAAAGGTATTATTTAAAACACATTTATGACACTTTCTTCTTTAGCTGCCCAGCCAAACTTTTGTTTCAGGAGCTGTTCAACCCCACTGCAATGCTATGGATGATTTTAAGTCAGCAGCACTAAGAGGAAACGTGTGCTATAGATTCTCAGGGAATGCTGTAGGATCTTACCTTTATGTTCACTAACACCACATATTTATGGCAGTACTGACACATTTCTTCTCTAAATTTACAGTGCTGGCTCAGATGGTCTTTCAAGTCTTTCCGGAGAATTTGATCACAACATCCATCGTTCGTGCACTGCACACTTTCAAACAGACACTGCTGAAGATGTTCCTGCAACGACAAGGGAAACCTCCGAGTATTTCGTCTGCAGATTCAGAGAAACAAAACTCCCGATACTCTTCCCGCCATAAACTTTGTCCTTTTCCAGTCTCAAAAGTAAAGTGAGTGTGGAAAGTGCGAGCCCTTTGTACGGCTTTTGCTTTTCATTCAGTAGATATACCCCAAAAAAAGGCCCAGACGGCCAGTACACCTTGACAAGGTTTCTTGAATCAGCCGTACAGAAGCTATGGACGGATGCTGGGGATATGCTACAGCTGCATAAAGCAAATTGTTCTTATTAAAAGGATAACCTAAGGTAAAGCTGGACCAAGCCAATAACCATAAGATTTTGAGCTTAACATTTGCTCCTTACGGTGTAGAGCTAAGTGATAAACTGTTCTTAAACCACACTGCTACAGGAATCCTGACGTCTGAAGACAGTCACTGGACTTTAGCTTATCGTAAGTAGAATCAGAGAATATATTGGGGTGGAAGGGACTTTTAAAGGTCACCTAGTCCAAACCTCCTGCAGTGAGCAGGGACATCTTCCACTAGATCGCATTGCCCAGACCCTCATCCAGCCTCACTGTGAATGTCCCAGGGATGTGGCCTCCACCGCCTCTCCGGGAAACCTGTTCCAGTGATCCACCACCTTCATTGTAAAAATGTTCTTCCTTGTATCTAGTTAAATCTCTCCTCTTTTAGTTTAAAACCCTTACCCCTGTCACAACAGGCCCTGCTAAAAAGTTCTTCCTCATCGTTCTTGTAGGCTCCCTATAAGTTCTGAAACCTTGCAGTAAGGTCACCCTGGAGCTGCCTTTCCTTCAGGCTGAACAACACCAACAACACTATCCTCACTGGAAAGATTTCATCCCTCTGATCATTTCTGTGACCTCCTCTAGACTCATTCCAAAAGGTTCATGTCCTTCATATGTTGAGGACCCCAGAACTGGACACAGTATATGCAGTCTGCATGAAATACATATAGTTTGCATGAAAATCCAAGGCTTTGAAAGCTGATCAAGACAACTAACCTGATATCGTCCCAGAATGACTTTTGAATTGCAGTCAGGAATGTTTTTGCAGAACACATGCAAGTTAAGAACTTCTCTTTTACAGCAGTTGTCTTTGAATACCTGTGAAGGAAGCAAACCAGCCATCACATAGGATGTTACAATGTACAAAAGCAAAACGTCACAACAAATCTTCTGAGCATTGAAAGTCTGATTACAATTTCCTGTCATCAACAGAGAGAGGAAGGAGACATCTGATTTCACTGGAAAATTCATTTTGGCAGGACCAAGTATGTATCATAAACTCTCTCCTATAAAATTCCACATCTGAAGACTAGAGAAGATTTAAAGGTTCGTGAAACTCTTCGATGCTACTGGAAATACAGAGCCGTATAATGAAATAACTTCAGAACACGGGGTGTTAAGATAAAGATTTAGCTGTACACCCACACCTTCCTTCTGGGAGGGCATCACTGAATATGCTGATTCCCTCAGCATCACTTCAGAGGCAAAACTGCTGCGTCTCTGAGGACCAACAGCTTGAGAACACCTTGCTGTCTGGCTTTTTCCTTGCAAGACGCTGACTGCTGAAGGAAAACTGCAGCCACTTACCTCGTGCATTTTTATTGTTTCCTTGTCAACAGGACAGGTGGGCACTGCGCTCAGCTCTCTAGAGCAAGAGAAGAGTCATGTTAACCTGCAGAAAATTTAGTTTATTTTATGACAATGGGACTGTGCTGGAATCTCACTCTGGCAGAAGTCAGCACTAGATACCATAAAAAACAAAAGTGCTTCAAAAACACTTTCAACTAGCAGCTACACAGCCAAGCTTTGCCTACAACTCCAAGAGGGCTTTAAGCTGCAAGACTGCATATATAACAGAAAGCTGAGTATCCTGTGAGTGTTAATAATATGGTTTTTGATTAAGAGGACTTTGTCACTCTCTGGCCATCTGCCGCTCACACATGTCCTATCTGAAAAAATCCCACCACATGCAGTAAACCCAGTCTTTGCCTAGTGCGAGCAGGGAGCTCTACACTACAGGAGGAAAATATCTAATGGCTTCTGTCTGAAAAGGCTTCCAGACATCCTACAATAAGGGACAGGAAGACTCTTATTGAGGCAGTGCAAAAGGGAGGCAACCCAGAGGAGAAAGCAGCAGACATGAAGCATCTAAAATCCATAGAAGGTCAGTGTGATCTCCATCCACATCAACAGGCTCCTCTGCAGCCTCCTCCAGCCAAATCCTGCCCTTGCTTACACCAAATAGTACCTAAGGTGTTTCCAGACAGGTCTGTGGAATGAACTTCTTTGTACTTGCAGGTAAATCCCAAGCAGGTGGGTGCCAGCAGCCTTATGATCCCACTGCAGCACCGGGTAATACTGACGTCCCTTTTGTAACTCCACAAAAACAAAAAAATGATACAAGAGCAAATGAAAACAGCTTAACCTAACCACCAGTGCCAACCGAGAGGTGTGAATGCAGCACGCTCATCTGAACAGGCAGACCAGAACAGGCAATCTCATGCTGCTGTGCTGAAGCTTACATCAAAGATTCCTTTGCACTGACTTCCCTGCAGTTACCAGAGCATCCCTAGGGCAGGTCTTCAAAGACCTGTAAAAAACTGAGCATGCAGGCATGGCGCCCAACAGAGTCTGTCCATCGACACCTTCAATATTTTATCAGATCAATACTATTATGGCTCTCACTGCTGAGTTAACGAAGACGTTGACGTATTTTTAGGCAGGGGACTACAGGGAGCCTGCGGATGCAGGAGGAGCATCCACTGACCTCAGTGAAAGGATGCACTGCTGGCAAAAGCGGTGCCCGCATCCTGTCTGGTGGGGATTGTGAAGGACGAGGTGACAGTAGGTGCACTTGTACCGATCTTCTAAGGTTTCAACAAACTTGTAGTCAGTGTCAGGTTCGAAGTCCAGAGAGACAGTGCTGGCAGAGTTCTGGCGCATGAAGATGCCTGAGAGAGCAGCAGATTCATCGCTGGCCATGGATGCTCCACTGAGAACCAGAAGCTGGGAGAAGCCCTTTGAATATTCACTGGTGGCCACGGTACCTTGGCTACCGCTTGCAGCAGGCTGCTACTTCTTGGAGAGTTGTCATCTATAGTGGGATGGAACAGGTTTTGGATGAAAATGTGGCACCAACTATGGAAGAACAACAAAAGGCTCAGAGAAGCACAAAGAGATGGCTACTTAATGTAGAGCTAACCTCCGTAAATTCACAAGTTCATTGCACTGCTTCAAGCAGAACTTTGTGGTTCACAGCAAGGAGCATACTCAAGTGATAGAAAAAGGGGAATGGTTTCAAGTTAAAAGAGGAGAGATTTAGATCAGAATTTAGGAAGAAATTCCTTCCCATGAGGGTGCTAAGACACTGGAACTGGTGACCCAGGTAGGTTGTGGCTGCTCCATCCCTGGAAGTGTTCAAGGCCAGCTTGGATGGGGCCCTGAGTAACCTCATCTTGTGGAGGTGTTGCTGCCTATAGAGGAGGATTTGAACTAGATCATCTCCGAGGTCCCTTTCAACCTAATCCAGTCTGTGATTCTCCCAATACAAAAAAAAAAAAAAAAAAAAAGAAAAGTAAAGCCCGTGAGGGTATTTTACCTTCAGTGTAGATATTATAGGAGTCGAAACCTCTTAACTGGGCATCTTCCTTTTCCCCACTGATCACTCAGTAAACTGTATGTTTTCAAGGTTTTACTTAATTATGTGCAAGTTCTTGGCCATATTAATCCCATCTGAAAACATCGGTGGGGTGGGAAAAATAAACAGGAAAAGCAGGAATCAAGCATAAGTTTTCCTCTCAGCCTACCACAGCTCATGCACAACACAGGGCTGCACTGTTTATCTTCTAATAGGAAAAACCAGAGACATTTGTTTCCAGCCCAAAGACACAAACCTTGAGATTTGCCACTAGTTCCTCAACCTCACTGTAGTTGGTTTTCTTGCAAGTAGCTTAAGAGCTAGAGCCACTCTGGTTTTCATTTCTTGTGACTTTGTGTGCAGAAGACATTTTTTCCTTACAGGATGTGCACAGAAGCACCAAGCACCTGAACTCTCAGATTGTTTCACGGGGGAAGTGCTCCATTTTATAGCTGTGCCGTGGGACATGATTTCTCCTGCGTGCATCACCACCTGTCAGTCTCTCCAGTTGCTCATACTGGCACCAGCACCTCTCTGTGAGCTGTGACTCAGCTCTAAGGTCACCTAGGGTATCTGCTGCTTTTGTAGGGAAGGAGGGCCAACACATCACCATGAAGAACCTCACGGCTGGCACAAAGCAGGCTGCCAAGTCCTGATACACTGGCCTGCCTCCCTGCTGCAGTGGATTCTTGGCCCACAAAGGCAGCAGCTAACACTGTGCACAGCTCAGTACTCCCACACAACTCCTTATGCTTCAGAAAACAGCACCCATTTTCTTTCTGCTCTAACACCCTGCACCAGGTGAAAAAATCCTACACACGGATAAAGTACCCGAGTCAAAAACAAGCCAAGCTCTTAACCAACAATTTTCACAGCAAACACTTAGGTGCTCCTGCAGCTCAGCATCCTTGCTCATGGTTGTACTTACCCAGCTTGTGAGAGCTTCCCAGGCTGGATGTGAGCATGAGCCTGGCACAACTGACCATCTAATGTCAGTGTCCCACAGGAACACCAGCCCTAATCATATTCCAGGCACAGAGCCTTATGATTCCTATTGGAGGCTGGAGATTGCCCTGTTGAGTTCCTCCAAAATGAAGCCTTCTGCTACAAACCAGAGATGATTGACTATGTCACTCCTTTGCATTTGAAAGGGCTGACCTTTTCTCCTCTGAAAATAGGGTTCCTGGGTCTCTGCTGTTTAATAAGGAGTGATTCTATTTTCCTCACATCAGCTGGAGACATCAAAACACAGCCTTGAGAGACTATCAGCCTCATGCCAGGGCTGCCTCAGCAGTAAAGGCCAGTAGGGAGCTGCCATTGCTACTTCCACAGCATGGACTATCGTCAGGATGAATTTGCTATCAGCTCATTCTGTTGCTGGTCAGACAGAATGAGTTTGGAGAACTCCAAAACACACACAGATACACAGATCATTAAGAGTTGGAAGGGACCCCAAACACGTTTCCTTCCTCTCTCTTATTAGTGCGCACTCACACCTACATGGCATCTGATTTCCTGAGTCCTGCTACACACCAGGGCTTACATCTTCTCGTGGTATGGTTCAGCCAGTTAATGCTGGGTAAACACACATTAAAAATAATAAATCCTTTTTTAACCCATTTCACCTTTAAGGATCTACCTTAACTGCAGAAGTCTTTGCACTTGGGATGAAGGAGTTTTTTAGGCAACAAAGTTATGGGTGGTATTAAGAAGAAAACCAAAGTTCTCAGCCCAAAATCCCATCCAGAACTTCCAGTAGATCTCTCACTGCACATTAAATCATCCACATCCATCGCCACTTCCTTCTGCAAGGAACACTCAACTGTAGTACCATGTCCTTCTGAGATGAGAGCCTTTATCTCCTTAAATGCCTTCACGACACATCCAATCCAGGTCCCATTCCTAAAAAAGCAGACTCCTGGTATCTCCAAGGTGGTTTCTCCATCTAAGCCTTACCTCAGGGCACAGGAAAGAGCCTGTCTGCCCAGAGGGCAGAGTGGAAACCTCTGGGTGCCCAGAAGACACCCAGGAGGGTTGCTGCAGGGTTTGCAGCTGCTTTGCTGGAGGAAACAGGGAGAGGACCTGTGGTTGGCCACTCTTCACACACGCTGAAGAGATGCCCATGAATCAGTTGGGAAGACAAGCTCAGGGGAGCCAAAAAGTGGTAGCCCTGTGTCACAGCTCAGCAGGATGTGATCCAAACCACCGCAGGAGGTACATAATCCCCCTTGGCGACTCAGAACATATCACACTCTTCTTCCACTGCTGGCTTCCAGTGCCCATGCCAATGCCCTCCAAACTGAAACCGTCAGAGGGAAAAGGGTTAACTGAATCGATTTCCTGCCTACGCAAATGCCTGATGAGGTGAGCTTGAGCTTTCACTTCTGCTTGTTCACAGATAAAGCAATAGGACAACACCCTTTCTTTGCATACGCTGAGATTTTTCAGCATGGATGTGACTGTAATACTGCTAGAAATATTGGAGAGCACCAGGCTCCTGCTGCATAACGATGCTCCTGAGCCAGACACACAGTGCATGCAGCAAACGGATTTTCATCGCAACCCCACTGCAACAAAATCACAGACTGGTGGGGGTTGGAAGGGATCTTGAGAGATCATCTAGTCCAACCGCCCTGCCAGAGCAGAATCCCCTAGATTAGATCATCCAGGAACATGTCCCAGCTGGTTTTGAATGTCTCCAGAGAAGGAGACTCCACCATATTTCTGGGCAGCCTGTTGCAGTGTTCTGTCGCCCCCATCATAAAAGTTTTTCCTTAACACGACACACACACGCATAAACCCCCCAGTCTACAGAGACTGAAAATCTACGCATCAAAAAAACCTGGATCTCTATATACCGAAATCAATAGTATGAATCACTAGGAGCCAAGCCCAAGTCCTATAAACAGCTGCTGAAGAGTGGGAGTTCAATGGCAGCGCAGCACAAAGAGCTGCCAGCTGCACCTTCTTGCCATTTCAGCATCCCAGTGCTGGCTGAGCCACCAGCAGCACCCACAGAACACTGCTGGAACAATTCTTTATGTAACAGCATCCGACATAGATGCCTTAACATCACAGGAAATGATCCGAGGGAGAAACTCCATAATGAAAATGAACTTTTGTAAGCATAGGCTCTCCTGTTTTAACCACCACCACATCCAACTGAGCCCAAGTGTTTGCCATGTCAATCCTCCACACCTAGCATCTCTTGACCTGAGCAACACATGAGCAGAACATGATAACAAAGAGAAATATCAGCATAGGATTGGCTTACTATAATAAGAAATTACACTAACTGTGTTTACACAGTTCCCCACCAGTACTGCTGCCACCAGCAGTCAGAATTGTTTAGGCTGAAAAAGACCTCTGAGATCCTCAAGTCCAACCGTTAATCTAGCTGTTCCAAGGCCACCACTAAGCCCTGTCCCTAAGCTCCAGACCTACATGACTTATAAAGAGAAGCAGCATGAAGTGTTGATATCACACTGATGGTTGGATTAACTTTGTTTAGCCCTATAATGTGGGCCTCTTTTTATAGATGTGTTTGTCTTGTTTTGTCTTACACCAAGCCAAGGCCCAGGAAAGGTCAGCAGGTAAACCCCAGGATCTCTGAGTGCATCATGGCAGCAGGCTGCAGCACCACAATCTCCAGGATGGCTGACCCAACACACAAGTGAACGCCACCATATTAATAGAAAGTCCTCCACAACCCTACTGCATTTTGGGGATGAGAAATATAACCCCCAAATCTTAACGTATGGCGTGGAACAGGTAACGGTCTGCTAAGGAATGACTAGAATTATCTATACAGCTTGAAATACATATTCAAGGCACAGTAGATGATATGGGGCCACATGAAAATGGCGTATGATGACATCTGACACCACTGAGGGATCACCCTTGTCCTTTCCAGCCCAGGAGGAGTTGCAACTCTTTGACTGCTGACTGTGCAACTCACTTGCACAGTCCCCATGGGGCGGAAGGACCCCAGCTGTATCTCTTATGTGTCTCTAGCCCCAAGGCTGCCAAAGGAGGGGATACACTATCACATCAGCACAGATCCACCACTGACAGGTACCAGGGCTCACTCCTACCTCACCTGGAAGCAAGTCAGCCTCAGGAGCTGCTCTGCTACTGTCTAATCATTTTGCTGCAACTAGAATCCAGGAAAGAATATTTCTAAGAGCAATCATTTCTTACGGGATATGAGTCTGAGGCCCCACGGGGGATGTTGCTGCAGAGGGCAGCAGAACAAAATTGTTTTATTTTTTAGACAGTTATCCAATTTCTTATCCCATATAATATAATATATGACGTATCCATATAACATATGACATACCCATATAATATAGACAATATATCCCATTTAAACTCTATAGTGTTACCCTATTTTCAGAGCACTGTAAAGCCTTGCTAAGTAATTTGCTAATCTTTGTAGGCAAATTTTCACTGAGCAGATCTAAGACATTGGGTCTCCTTTGCATAGAGTTACAGTCAAGCATTACAACAAATCCCTGTAAGACTAGACTTCACCGTTGGGTTTTTTAAGCATAGATTACAACAGACACAGTGTTAAAAAGGATATTTTTAAAAACTTCACCCTTAAAACTAACGTGTGTCTGGTGCTGAAGTAGCTCTTATTTTACAGCCAGGTTTCTTATTCGCTACATCTCCTCTTTTCCCTGGATTTTAATTTTTTGAAGTCTAATCAATACAGTATTGTTACAGCAATAAGAAAAACTTTTGCCTTAAACTCATCTTATTCACAACTGGAAAATAACTTTGTTCCTGTCAGTTCTGGAGTAGAACAGAATCATACAGAATCACAGAAATTTAGGGGTTGGAAGGGATCTCTGGAGATCATCTAGTCCAACCACCCCCACCACAGCAGGATCCCCTAGAGCAGATCCCACAGCAACAGTCCAGGAGGGTTTTGAATGCCTCCAGGTCAGGAGACTCCATGACCTCTCTGGGCAGCTTGTGCCATAGGTTTTTCCTTATGTTTATGTCAAACCTTCAAAACCCAGATGTTTAACACCTTCCCAAACACCAACAGAAATTCCAGTACAAAGGTACTGCTACTCACCTTACAGCATCCCAGCACCACTTTGCCACTTCAGAAGGTGAATGCAGTTCCTGATAGGTTTCAGGGTCTGCACCCTTCCCCCACTGCAGCCCTGTGTGCCACAGTTCAGCCCCAAAGAGCCCTTCAGCCGTGAGGGTATGTTCCTTACATGTTTACCTTTATGCTATAGCCATGTCCTTGCAACGTCAGGCTCCTGCCAGCATGGACAGGACACGTTTTGCTAAGGCTGTGCCTGGAGATTGTAGCTGATCCTCAGTGGGGAGAAAACTAGACAGAGGGAAAGAGAGAGAGAAGGAGAGTGTGTGCCAGCATAAGCTTTGTGGTTAAAACAGCAGCTCGAGCATTTTAAAAGAGCAAGGGAGTGGAAATCCCCCAACGTAGTGCCGAAAATATCATGCCTAAAACAGTTTTAAAAGAAAACTACAAGACAAGCTACTGAAAAGTATTTTCCTTTACTATGTCGGTTGCAGGGACAGAAGATTTTCCACCTGGAGCCGCTCAAGGGTACAAAGAACTTTTCTCACAGATTTTGTCTGAGATGCAGAGTAGTTTTCACCTTTCACAGCAGTGGCAAGTGATGTGACCAAAGGAAAAATACCTGGGTAGACTGAAAGTAAACACATAAGGAACACCCAGGTCCAACCCCGTGGGTCCCTCCATGGCAGAACCCACATGGAGCTGCTCATTGCAGGTAGCAAAGGGACAACTCACAGAGAGACCAGCACTGGCTGGGTCATGGAGCAGCCCCGCCACCTCACAGTGCAGGCTGCTCAGGCATTTCACACTTAAACCAGAACCCTTCAGCTGAGATGAAGTAGATGCATTTAAAGTAAATGTTTATGTTTGGGTTTGTAATGATTTTGCAGCCTGAACTTAGCTGGCAGCCTCCAGCTCCACTGACTCTGTGTCAGCCTCCTTCCCTAGATGTGCTGCCTTGGCCACAGCAGTGCCTTGACCCCACCTCTAGCCTCACTCTTACATTATTCTCCTCTGAGCCCTCCCTGGAGTTTCTAGTCTCTTTTTTCTTCTCTTCCCCTAAAGGTAAGGTATCTCATTTTCTATGCAAACCGTATTTTTTATATCTCTGCTAATTAAAGCACTAGTTTTCCAAAGAAAGCTTCTGCTTTATCTTGTAGTAAACACCCTAAAGGGGGCCTTTAGCTTTTTCCCTTTAACCAAGCTTGCTCCCAGAGAATTTCTAATCTATTTCAATTTCCATCTCCCTTCCCAAGAGGCTTTTCAACCTACTTGATGTTTTCCTGAACCTTCCCTGAAGCTCTGGAACAGACAAGTGATTGCTGAAGTGGCAAAGGAAGAGGCATCGATTGGAAGGCACCAGCTTCTTTATGGGATCAATTAAATTGCTCAGGTTGATTTTTTTGAGGCTCACTCCAACACTCCAGCTTTTTAGACTAGAAGATACTTTGTCCTTGCCATGAACTCACATCCTCAAGGTGCATCCTGGCCAACCTGTTGACTATTCACAACTGCTGCACAGGTGGACACTAGAACCACAAATAGCCTGTATGTGGACTTTCCTTGGACCTGACAGCTCTGGAGGAAAGGTGGATGTGACTGTTTTTCAGTGCTGCAGAAAGCAAAGTACTCTGAGCACAGCTCCAAGAAGCACCATCTGCTTCTGGGAAGCTTTGGGGAAAACCCCAAATGGAGAAGTTGAGTAAGAGCAGGATCTTAGTTTTAAACAATTTCACTCTGCAGCTGAGTAGAGAGTAACAGGCCAGTGTTACTGTTCCTGGAGAGCCCTCAGTCTCCTCCAGCCTGTGCTGCAGGGCTGCAACCCTGACCAAATTTCAAGCGGGCTCAGGTGAATGAAGGTGAGCAAGAAGGCAGACAGCAGCAGCATTTAGGAAAAAGAATAAAGTTAAAATAGAGACAACACCACAAAAAAAACTGAAGAGAGGTAACAACAAGGGATGGAAAGCAAGACATTTAAAAGGTTTTAATGATTTTTTTTTCCATTTGGTGTATTGGAGCCAAAGTGAAGACCTCCCTTTTCCTGACAACTGCCCAATCGCACATTTTGCCTCGAGGGGACTCATGCTGCTTGGAGCATTCAGTCAGTTTGGCAACGAATAATACTCAAGGTATCAGTTTTGATTTTCATTTTCCACACTCCCGATCCTTTCACTTAGCCTTCATGAAAAACTTAGTCAGCAGGTACATGGAAATCTATGAATTATCTCTGTGGGTATTTATCTGAATGTCAAGGGAGAACTCCAATTTGACGAAGGCTGGTCACTGCTGTCTTCTGATTTGTTCCTTTGTTCCAGGGGTGAATGATTCCTCCCACTGAGGCCTCAGGAATTAATGAGTTCAGTGGATTTGCTGTGGGCCTGGATGAGTGCCAGGAGCAAGGCAGGGGATCTGCTGTGATGGGTGAAAGGCAGGACCACTCCTTCTAGCACCAGGCGAGATGCTATGTAAGGAAGATGCTAAACACACCATGGGCAGCATCCAGCCCTGCTCTCACTGTTGGCACCAGATTTAAAATCATAGATTTGTTAAGGTTCAAAAAGAGGTCTTCAAAAATCATCGCATCCAACCATGAACCAAACTACCACAAGGCCACCACTAAACCCTGTCCCTAAGCTCCTTGACGGACAGAACCTTGCGAATAGAGCTCCTAATGTCCGTGACTTTGAAACACATCAAGGGACGGTGATTCAACCCCAACCTGACCAGTCTGTTCCAAGGCCTGGTGACATTTTTCCATGAAGAAGTTTTTCCTAATGTCCAAACTAAACTTCCCCTGGTGCAACTTGAGGCCATTTCCTCTTGTTCTACCACTTGTTACTTGAGAAAAGAGACCAGGCTTCACCTCTTTACAACCTCAGTGAACAGCTTTATTTGTTTTAATGACTTCAAGATGCATCTCAGGCATCACCAGTGCTGTTTCTCAGTAGAAAACTGCCATGATAGAAGGTTTAATGTCAATGACAGTGAGACAGACTTTTTCTGGTTGTCCAATAGCCTTCCGTAATACCTTTCACTGAATACATGATCTGCTGTCTCTAAGGCAATGTTAAGAAATTTAACTATTGATTTTTATTTCTTTCATAGTAAGGGCCACACTCCAGTTTCAAGCAGACAGATACAGCGGATGAGACTGGATTTAGGACAGGTCTGGCCACTGCTTGTCTCACAGTGACTGCCTTGGGGAAAAACTGCTTTGCAGATAGTTCCTCTCATTGAGGTTTGGTTAGTCACTACACGGCTTTGCGCAATAATAACAACAAAATAGAAACAACTTTAAGATTTGGGCTGATACTATCTTCGGCAAAAAGTGCACACAGCAACACAGTTACCTCAGAGAACCCCTGGATGCAAACGTCATGGCATTACACACACAAACTGGCTTTATCAGTCCCCCACAGGGACAAGCACACCACAGTGCAGAGCACTCTGTGCAGTCCCGTACCAAAACCGCTGTGGTTTAGGGCACAGACAGTTTCTCACACACTTAGTTAGTTGTTGCAAGAATGAGCTGGGGAGACTATGGAAATTTCTGCAACATTTTTATTAACCAATGCATGAGTCAAGTTTCCTCACCTTCCTGAGCCCGGCCGTACACCAGGGTAGAGGTTAACTGCTTTCCTGGGCTGAGGGAAGAGGGTGAAACAACTGCAGCCCAGACAGGAATGAAGAAGGAGCTTGAGACTAATGGAGTGAGCATAAACTCTCCAGCATCATTCACCAAGAAACTTGGACAAGAAAGCAAAAGAAGTTCTGAAATCCTGGTACTACAGCAGCACCCTTGGGCTCGGACACTTGTCCGGACAGGTCATGAATTACTGAGAATTACATGTCTGTGAGCTGAAGGAAAACATTTGTTTCACTGCAGCCACCACTAACTGCCTCAAGACAATCAGGAGCCCAAGAAAGGTTATAACTTGTGCAGACCCCCTGGAGAGCCAGAGAGAGGAACAAGGCTCCACAGTCAGCTCTTTATTCATTATAAACCCCATCTATTTATGCAAAATCAAAGGGTAAGAGAAGGAATTGAAGAAGATAGAGGGCTAGAGGTTAACTTTTAAGAAAGTTAACATAAAGAAAACCCAGGAGGTCAAGCACGCTGCAAGTCTGCAGCTGCCCATTGAAGTGATTTGGCAAAGTGACCTAACCGATACACAGCATCTAACAAAGAGCGCCTGACCTGGCCCAGTTTTGACTGCTGCATCAGAACTCCTGTCTTAGGGAGACTCATTAGGAAGCCTGTGAGGTGAAGCCTGTGAGGTGAAGCCTGTGGTTTCCGTGTTTCGTGCTCAACTGAAATTCTTTTTGTCAAAGTCTTCAGCTTTAAAACCTTGCCCTCTCCTGGATGTAATTCCTCACGCTCTCTGAACTCTGCAATTACTCCCACGCCTGCTGCAGTTTCTGTGAGCACAAGCTTTTCTTCCTTCCTGACTACTCTGAATCTTATCTTTCATCAGCTCATACCTCTGCAGCCTAAGTTTCCTGCCAGCTACTGACAAAGTTGCCCTCTTGCCTCAGACCATCTTCCTGCATGGGCTGAACTCTTGGCCTCTCCTCTGGTACCCAGGCTGTGGATGACTGTCAGCTCAGAGGTAGCCCACTGCCCCCAGGCTTTCCTCTGCACAGTCCCTCAAGGTCCTAGGCTGACACAGCCAGCCTGTGCTTTGCTTAGATCCATAACCTTCATCTCTCTCACAGGCTAAAGTATTAGACTTTCACCAAGTTTCACCACCTTCTCCTGCTTCATAGCTTTAAATGATGCAGAATTTCTTGTCCGCTTACAGAAATAAAACTCTTGTCCATGATCACCACCCTCTGGATTTCCAAACCACCTTCTGGATTTCTCTTGAAAGGCAGACTTTTACTTATTTATCTGCTGAGGGTGTTGCCTTGGGGATAATTTTTCAAAGCCAAAGCTATAACCCTGTAACCTCGATGCCCACACCTCCACCTCCCAACTGCACCAGAAACCCCTGACTTCCAAAGCCTGTCCTAGTTCCCCTCCACTTGTCACTGCATCCCCTCCACTGACTTAAAAAGACTGGTTTCATCTCCGGGGAAACAGTGATACCTGGCTCCACTGCCTCCTTGTTACATGGTTGAACAAGTGCGTACTGGCAGGGCAGATTTTACTGGAGGGCTATTAGCAGGTTATTCAGATCTCTTCTGTAAAAATCTCCTCTGCTGAGAAGCTGGGAACAATTGGCTCCTGGCTATCAAACTGGTCCAGACAGGCACACAATGTCCCATTGCTCTTGCACGCAGGTGTTTCCCTGTCTCCCAACTGGAGCTACAAACCCCTTCAACCAAGAGCTGTGTTTTCACCCTCTACTTTCAGCTCCTAGCACAACAGGGCCCTCACCCACCACAAACACTTCTCCGCGTGGCAGAAATGAAAAAAGATGAAGCTAATAGCAAATTAACTTACTCTGGATGGTTCGGGGCAGAGTGTAGCATACGACCACCACAGCTCATACCAAGATCAAAAGCAACAAGGCAATGCAATCCTCTGGTGAAACAAGAAGCACAGTGCTGGCCAGGCCAGTAGCCTTGCACTGGAGCATCCCTGAGCACCTCAGTTTTTTGTTCAACATTACGTCTGCATGCTCCGTGTAGAATCAGCTGGGGTGTTTTAAAAATACAACTGTATTGCTGCTGCCAGCCTGGAGATACGCCTGACCTGAATACACCCAGCTATTTTTAGCACGCTGTTGCATTCCTTTCAGCCATCCTGTATTTATGAAACGGAAGTTATGAGGAAAGTTGTACTTGGCTGGCACTGGGAAGGCGCAGCCAAGCTGGCAGCAAGGCAAAGCCATTCGAGCAGCACAACAATGGGATCTCTCCATTTTTGCCTTCTCAATTTTAAAGGGTGTTGAAAGTATCTGGTGGAAATCTGCTGCCTCGCTCAGCTCCCGGGGTGCCGCTAATAAGGGAAATCAGAGAACCTGCTGGGTCACACCGAGGGGAAATTCCCTTCCTTGGCAGAATTCAGTTGGCACCAGAGGACATACTTGTGACAGTTTCCTCCAACTGAAGAGGTTCAGAGCGAAAGCATCGTCGGTCCATTCACCTGTCTGTCTGTCCGTCCATCCGCTCGTCCGTCCATCCACCCACCCACGTACCCGAGCGGTTCCTGCTCCTTTGTTCTCTCCTCAGCCTCCCACACCCAGCCCTGCAGCCTCCACGGGGACCTTCGGTTCCTCCGGCACCGCGGGGGAAGGCGGGCGGCCGCCGCTGCGGGGACAGACACTCAGCCTGCAGGGCAGGGGCCAGGCTCAGCCCCGCACAGAGATCGCTAGTGCTGCAAGCACTGAGCTTTTCCAGCCGTAACGCGAAACTCCGCGGGCACCAAGTTCAGGTTTACCCACATCGCCCTCCTTTGTCACCGAAACACGCTCCGCACCGTCCCCCGCTCAACCGAGGGGGCGGGAAGGGTCCCCGCAGAGGGGGCAGCACCTCTCGCCATCCGCTACCGCCACCCCCGTCCCTTCCGTGACCCCGTACCCACGGCCCCGCCCGTTCCCCACCTGTACCGGCGCTCGGGGCCGCGCGGGGCGGGGTGGTGCGGGGAAGCACTGCTGCTGCCGGTGTCACCGCCCCTGGTTGCCGGTGCTGCTGCTGCCGCGGGGGCCGCTTTCGGTTTCATGGCAACCCCCGGGCGGGGAGACCCCGGCTCCGCCCGCCCGGCGGCACCGGACACCGCCCGTGATACGGTGGTGGGAAGGAAGCGGCGAGGATTCCTCACTCACCCTCCCCAGGCCAGTCGCTTCGGCTTCCCGGCTTCCCTGTAGACCCTATCGCTGGCTCCGGGCTCAGCACGGGGCTCCGCAGCCTCGGGAGGGTTCGGAGCAGCCGGATAACCCTCCTCCGCGGGCTCTGGATTCGCAGACCCGACCGGGCTAACAGCAGCCCCCTCGGCGCTGAGAAGGGCGCCCTGAGCCGGTACCCGCCCCGCAGCTCTGCCTGTACCGAACACAGATACTCTTAGTTGTTACTTACATCTGTGATACCAAAACAGCGAAACAAAGCCCACGCTGAACACACCAAGAACACAGACAGCAGCTACTGCTACACACCGGGATTATGACACACAGACTCTGACATTTAAGATCAATTACAACCTTTGCCCCAGCACTGCCAGGTCACCACTAAACCATGTCCGCTGGGTGTACGCCTGATTTAAATCCCTCCAGGGATGGTGAGTCCACAACTACCCGGGGCAGCCTGCCCACTCCAGTGTCCAGCGACCGTTCCAGGAAGAAATCCTTCTTGACATATAGCTTGAACCTCCACTGGCACAACTTACTGAAGGCTTTTTATAACCATGAACCACACGGCCACCACTGCTGATACAACAGTTCTAATGCTCCATCCCCAACTGCTGTCCTTTGCACAACTGGTGTCCTTTCACACCAATCCAACCCTGGAAAAAACCACCAAACAGGAAGATACCAGCTGGCACATGCACAAATCCTGAAAGCTGACAAAAAAGAAACAGCTGGGCTGGGCTATCTGGATAGTCTTAAGGTGAGCTCTACACATATTAGTAATAACGTGGTTTCAGAAAGATTCTTCTTTGATAAAATGACTCAGCTATGCCCCTCCCAAGGCAGCCAGTCCCTGTCACATCGATTCTGGGAGTCCAGCAAAGGTATAGCGGCAATGACTGCAACAGAGGTCTTTTAAACGCTCCTTTCAGTAAAAAAATTAGGACTTCATTTTTCCTCCTTAGGAATATCCTGGTTTGTCTGGGTGCTACTGGTGCAGGAAGGTCACAGGAACATCTGTCAGAACAAAAGGCATTATGTTTCTGCAAGTAAATATTTATAAGCACAAATGAATAGTTAGTTTCTTTGGAGATGAGATCAGGTTCCCAAGATGGCTGTTTGCTGCACTCGTGATCCTCCTACAGCAGACGTGCATTAATTCCCCTGAATGGAGCATTGTAGTGGCAAAGATCTGAAGAAAGTACCATCAAATATCAGGGTGCAGGTGTTGCTTTTAAAAGCATTACAACTCTTCAGTAAGGATTCAGTGTGCAGAACATTAGGCCTTGTTTGCATTAGGTCCCTAGAGCAGCAGCAGCAATGATCACCATCCTCAGACCTCAGGGCTTCCTTTTGTGCCAGTCCAAAGGAAAACTTCCAGGCCAGTAACAGCAACAAGGATTGATTTTGCTGCTCTGATTATTTTACTGTACAAAACCAGACAGAAGAGCTTTAAGATTAAAGAATAATTGATGTGGCTGCAAAGTAGCAGCCTTTGCTAGAGGTGAAAATGAAGCAGTTTTATTTCCAAGTTGTTTGTTACTGCCATTTAAGGGTTTCCCTTATAAGAAATGGGGCAGCTGCTTATTTAACTGTTGCTTGGATATTTTGCTTCTCCTCCCTACCCAACTATAGGTTTTTGATGACCAGTTCATCAGTAACAGACTGTACATGGCGTTAAAGAGTTTGTTTACCTCTTACATCTCACACACAACTTCCTGTGATCTTCAAGCAGCCATCTATCACTGCAGTCCTGCGTTTAACTCAGAGAAAGGCAAACTCTGAAGTGTGGCTACTTCAACCTCGGGAAAAACTGGAGGTTCACCACATTTGTTAGAACTGCCAGGTCATATTCCCAGCACAGTTCACAGCCTACCACTTCGCACAAGAGCTACGACAGCTACTAACTCCTCTCCAGCGTCTCTATCCTCCTTTGCCTTTCAAAATGCACCTCTAACCAAACACTGTCAAGGTGTTTGCCTTGGCTCTGGCTTTGCCTTCTCCTCATCACACTTCTACTTTAACATCAACTCTGAATTCAGCTTATTGCCATGCAAGAGGCACAGTCCTAGTAACCATCACCCTATATCCTTCCCTAAACACTATGTTCTGTTCACACAACTCCCCCATAGGAAACACTGGTTTATGTTTTACATGAGCTGTGGAGCTTCCACAATAAGACATTGTACAGCTTAAAAGAAATAGATCCCAACACTTTAAACATGAACAAAAACCTAAGGCCAGAGGTAACTTAATCCCTTCTGCTCACCATCAGCTGTAAAGAACGAGGCTTGGTGAACCCCAAATGAATGCGTAAGTCTGCCAAGATGTATTAATGATGTAAGAATATGGCATTTTTTTGTAACAGAATCTGTTATTAGTACTACTGGATATGGATATCATTCATTTTGCTTCAGAGCACACAGGGAGGTCAGTTCTGCTGGAAGTTTCATGCCATTTCAGTGGTTTGAACCCCCAAACCCACGCATTTTTTGTGTGCTGTCTGGCAGCTCTGAGGACAGATGACATATACCTGTAAGGTAAATATAGTTACTCTCTTGAAATGATTATGAGAAACCTGCAGAACAGCTGTTTAAAAGGAAGAAAACTACTACCTGTACCAATTTCTGCTCCGATATGCCATGGTGGCAGCACTGTGCTCTGAGTCAAATGAACCTGTTTTACCCAACATTTTATCCTCAAAAACAAAACAGTACTTCTCTAGTGGAGCTGGAGTCCCTCCTGGAAAAGTGGTGAAACCACTCAAGGAAGTAAAATGGCTTTCTCTCCTTCAGTTTCTGTAGGTTGGGATATTTCAGTCAGCATGTTCCTGTGCGACTTGGTCTAGGTAGCCCTGCTCTGGCAGGGGGATTGGACTAGATGATCTTTTAAGGTCCCTTCCAGTCCCCAATGATTCTATGACTCTATACTGCGACGTGCAATCTTTAGTGATTGTTTTATTAATGCAGAAAGCCTGCTTCACTCCACACCCACGGAGTTAAAGTGTAACAACGAAATCTGAAAGCTCGTGCACCCGTACTTTGCAAGCGCTGTTCCTAGAAAACACGTTGCTCAGTCTGTGCCTCGTGTTGGTAAAATCTGTCATTTTTTTAGTACCGTTTTGCTTTATTAACTAAAATAAACTGTACAAAAAGCTGTAGAGTTACATTAGCTTTGAACAATGTAGGATACACGTTCTCTGCCAAAATTTAGTGTGCAAACATTTTACATTTTTTCTTCTCTCTTTTTTAAAGTGACAAAATGAAGCCAACCTTGAAGTCAGAGTTCATTTATTACATTACAAAACAGGAGACTAGATACGGCAAAAGAAAATTCCCCACTGAAATCAACACCATTGTATAATTTTATTTCTAATTCTTAAAAAAATATAAATGAATTTAGAAGAGAATCACAGTATAAGGGCCCTAACATATCAGACCATTACAAGGTACATAAAAATAGAAGACACAGATTTCTTTGAAACTTTAATCCTTTGATTAAGCAGCAAGCATTATCACTCTCCAGGCAAACACTGCTTAAAACAACCCCTGCCCCCCAAAACAGGACGTGCAAACTGTATGCACAGAGTTCTGCAAAGCACACAATAGACATTTTGCTATATACATACTTATTGAGTACTACAAATGCTAGGAGTTCCCTACTGTGTGCTACTGTGTATGTAAAGTAAGAAATACTACCCATCTCTGACCCTCCCTCCCCCCTTCAGAAACAGCACCTTCACCCAGTTATAGAATATTTAAACAAGGTCAAATGGAATTACAATGTACTGAACAGTTTTAGAGCAGGTGGCGATAGCCAACTGCACTGCGACACCCAACGCTCTGCATACTGAAGGCTATCGACAAGACGAAAATTAGCAAAGGTACAATACACACACCTAGGAGACTCAACGCCTCAATGCTAAACCAAACAAAAAGAAAAAAAAAGAAAAGAAAGCCTGAAGATGCATCTTATCGCTGTTAGCAATTAAAGGGAGATATTTCAGGTGTCAAAATGTACCACATTCATTTTGAAGTCTGGAGAGTGGCCAGAGCTGTGTGTAGCTGGTGAGGAGACATTTAGGACTCCCAGAACACAAGCTTACATCCATGGTGGTTGTTTTACTTTGCTGCTTGTCTTGGGAGAGAGGTCACCTGATGCTCACATGGTAGGTGAGCATCTACTCTGGGGCAAGAGAAAACCCCTAAGGACCTTTGCATGAGACCTCAGCACACCAATGAAAACTGTTTGGAAAGAAAAATCCTTGAGTTTGGTCTGAAAATATTTTAAAATGAAGAACTAAATCATAAAGGTCAACACCGTAACTGCAATTCAGGCCACAGCTATCAAAGTTTAATACTAGAGTTACAAATTAAATAGAGTGTGATGTGATAAGAACTTCCCTTTGCACATAAAAAAAGACCTCAGCCAGCTGCTAAACCGATTGTTAGACCATCCAATTTATCTGTGAAAAAGCCTGAGGAGAGCACATTCCATTTTCAAGTAAAGTCTCTTTTTAGTGAAGGGCAAATCTAGCTAATGACAGAATGGATTTAAAAGGATTTTTCAAATGCCATTTCAGCTATAAGCAAAAATAATTTTCTAAGCAGTATGGCAGTCAACAAAAATGTTATTACATAGTCAAGAACGCAGTATTTTTCCATAGCTTGATTCATATCACACAGTTTCAAGCAGAGCTACTCCAATGTGCAGCCTGGTTTATTTGGAGTGTAGAGGAATCTACTCTTTTTTTAACTAAAAAAATAAACTAAAAAACCATCCCCTAAACACTGCTGGGCATAAATCAAGGGTTCAGACATGAATGCAGTAGGAAAAATAATAACCACCTTTCAGTCTCCTCAAATTGGAGGTAATCATAATTACTACCCAAATACAGATTTAGTCAATAAGACAAACAATAGGCTCAACTCAACTTATTAGCAGAGATGAGAGGAAAATAATTTATTGGTAAGACTGGGCAGGCCTGCTGTTGCCACAGTATTCCACCATCAGTAGTCTCTACACTTCCCCCTTGAATTCTTCAGCAAGATTTTGGTGAGCTAACGCACATGGACTGCAGACAGCCGTTCTCAGAGGAATAAAATTGTATGGTTACTTAAATTAGAAGAATAGTGGAACAACAAATTAAATTAATGGTTCTTGCTACATCTTTCCTCTCCTGTTAGTCCTGTGGGTGGCTGGTGGAAGTTGCCGATTCTCTCCACCCCAGCCCACAAGAGATTCTGCAGCAGGAGAGAGACTCCTGGTGTCAGCTAACTGATGTGAGCGGAACACACATGAGATTTACTAAGTTGAGGACAACAGCCCATCAAGTCTTCACAGTACTCTTCCAGAGGAGTATTTAATACAGACAGTACCTTTTCAAACAAGAAAAAGTGTTTTGGGGGAAAAAACATGGAAAACGCCTACATTTACAAGTGCGTGAAATGCTTCTACGGTTATCTAAATAGGGCCAACAAATTCTGAACCTAAGGCCATTTTTTTTTTTTGCAATAAAAGTTAAAAGAAATAAAATTCACACACACCCCCCAAAACCCAACGCTACATTTAAAGTCTCCTACAATAACATCTACTCCTAGATTTGCCAGGCTACTTTCCTGTAGTTAGATGCTCGACTACAAAGAACTGTAATAAAATAAATAAGAGTAAAAATCAGTTAAACAAAATCTTGGTGTGTTGAACATTTATTCCTTTAAGAAGTTCAGCTTCCTTCAACAGTTACTCATAGCGAGGAGGGCCCTGCTGTAGGCATTATTCTGCTGTACAAGTCTTGGACATAAAAATACTTTTATACAGGTGGTGCTTAATGTGGTTCCATTTCTAGTTCTTAGCTTGCTCCTCTGTAGAACTGGTGTGACAGCTGTGAAGGTTTGCTCTTCTCACCCCTTCATTATTTGGGAAAAAAAGAAAAAAGTATATTGATACAATTTTTCAAATGTAGGAGTTAGCATAATTCTGCTGCATTTCTTCAGTGCAGAGTGGACTGAGATTCTGTCTGAATTCCAATAAGCGAGGGTGGCTGCTGGCTGCTAACCGTGGTTAACACTGGCCTTGGGTTTAGACGGGGAGGCATGGAGTTAGCTGGGCGGATGAGCGGTGGGGGAGGCTGATTGAGAGTTGGCCTTGGCTGAATGAACCGTGCCTGCTGTTGGAGTGGTGGAGGCTGACGATGGAGAGCAGGTGCAGCAGGAAGTGCTGGACGAAGTAACGGGGGTGGCTGATTTAAAGTTGCCATGGGAGCAGTAGGTGCTGGAGCAGTTGCCTGTGCTGGAGGCGAAGGGCCTAAACACTGAGTGGCCGGAGCGCCTTGTGCCTGCACAAAGGACAAAGACAAGACAGCATGAGCAGCCATCCCTCCCAGAACGCAGTGCGGTTGGGCTGCCACTGTCCACTACACAGGAAACAGCATTTAAAAAACAAACCAAAACAAAAAAACTGAGAGGTTACAAAAAAGAAATCACCAACCAAAAGATTCTAGACAGTAGAACTAAAAATATTTATGAAGCAAGAGTCTTCTTCTAGAGCAAGAAGTGTATTTTAACAATAAACAGTAACGTGATTGTCACTATGAAAGGTGCAGTCCTGCTCCCAGCTGGTTAACGACATTGGCTGAAGTTTTATGCAAGCTCATCATCATTCTTTAGAATGCTGTTTGCCACTCCAAACCAGTTAACCTTACATTACATCACTAAATAAAATGCTGTTCCTCAACCCATGCTTACTTATTTCTGGTACACAAAACACACCTCATCTTCTTCATCAGTGCTCTTTCCTGATGGCACATTAGAAGTATTTTTTGTGTCCTCCCCTAAAGCAGAAGCATCACCATTAGAAGCCAGGGTTCCTTGTTCCGCTTCCCATTCCTGCAATACCTCCTCTAAGTTAAACCGACGCCTGTAGTTTACAAAGAAGTTCTTCACTTGGCCAACAGTCTTGTTGCCAATTACATCTGCAATAGCTTGAAAATCTTTACCATATTTTCGGACACCTGGAAGGCAAAGTAAATAACATAGCTGTGAAGAATCAGTCAGACACAGCTACGTTTGATGTATTTATAGAAAGAACCTATGGGACCTGCAAACCAAGGACTCACTAATTAGGAGGACTTCTCAATTAGGAGAAGCCTCTATTTCCATTAAAGCAAAATAACTTTTAATTGCAGAGCTATCAACATACAAACCAAGAACTTTATTAAAAGGTCATTACCCACTCTTCTTAGAGATCCTGGCTTACTCACCAAATCTCCCAACCTAAAACCAGAGAGATCTGGCCTCTGACAAGTAAAATAAATCCTTTAGGGTACTTGCAGCAAGGGCAGAAGCCCAAGACAAGTTCAACATGGGAGAGGGAGAGTGACCACGTGTGTGGTATAGCTGTGAACAGGACATAACACTAGAAATAAGTGACAAACATTGACAGCTTCTACAGGTTTCCAGTTCCATAAGTCACTATACACTGCTACTTCCTGCGCCTGTGACATGCTCTATATAGGCTATGAAGAGCAACCAGCTCTTCACCCGAGAGTCTTTTTAAAGCTTTCAATCACCACTGAAAGTAGAAGAATCTGGAGTTTTGGAACAACCCCTGTGGGCAATGTAAATAAATACAAGTAGTTGGTGCCTGTCTGAGACAGCCCAGCACAAGTCTCCAGGAGCAAATCCTCCAGCAAGAAGCAGCACAACAGAGCTTCACATCAATCTTTTCATTCATCTTCATACTGGCATTGGTAGGTCACTTTGTTTACAAGCACTTCACAAGAAAATCCCAACATGTTGTTAAAATTCTAAAACTAGATTTGCATATAACACAAAACCTCCAATACTCAAGTACAATGTTTAGTAGTTTTAACCTAAAACGTGATTTTACTTTAAATACAACTGAGGAAAAAAAAAAAATATATCAAGAGTGTGTGTCTACTTCCTCCTTTCTTAAAGAAAAAAACCCAAAAAAAACTACCTGTCCAGAATCCCAGACCACTGCTTTTTAGCTGAGCACAGGATATTTTTGGATCACAAATATCCAAAACTTTGGAGTCTAAAAGAAAAAACAGTTGTGTTCCAGGCTGAGTAAACAGAAGACCTGTGTTTTGCTCTGAGCTGTGTGTGAGCGAGTTACTATTTGGCTTCTTTTGTGAACCTCCCGATACCTAAATTCATTTGGAACACACTACAGTGCTTTGAGGACAGGAACTCTGTCTCATTACAGGAAACTGAACTGATGCCTCATTTCATGCCTCACTTCAGAAAGCAAAGCAAAGGATTCAGAAAGTCTAGAGTTGTTTCAAATCTAAACCTCTGTTCCTTTTCAAGTTAACTGTGAAGAGTGTGACCTTCAGCTCATTCTGCTCTTTCCTACTTTCTTCGTTAACAGGAAACTTCTGATCTGTCAATGCACTCTTGATGCAATTTAAGAAACAAGCTCAGCTCCAGGAGAGTAACAATCTCTGAAGCTGATGTTTCAGCTGTCCAGAGCCCAGCTACATTATTTTCAGATCTTTTCTGGGGCACACAAAAGAGCCCAACCATTCCTGACTGCAAGAACCTTGGAAAGAAAACAAAGGGACCTAGCAGAGCCCCATGGGAGGGCACATATCTAAGCACAGCAAAGCCAGGGAATTGGCTCCATGCTTCATCTGCTGCACAAGGTGTCAACTACACTCCTTTAAAAGCTGTGTGTGCCCACAAAGCACTCCCTCCAGTGTTTTAATATCCTTTGACTGCCCTACTGTTACACCCTTACTAATTTATATGATCACTAAACGTCCACTGCTACACATCTAACATCCTGTACCATTTATCAAGCGAACAAAGTACCTGGCAGAACAAAGCACATTTTTGTTTGAAACCTAATTCCGACTTCTAGTGATTGCAGCCTTTTCTGTTACTCTGCTGTCTACGCTTCTTCATTCCCCTTGATCTGCAAAAAACTGAGCCTGTTGACCAACTTATTTGACAAAAATAAGGTCTTAGAGCTTATTTCCATGGCAACAGCTTGAAAGAAGTGTATCTGTCCTTCACTGAACTCAGCTCTAAGAAATATCTAAAGAAAATAGATTTTCCTTGTTTTAGCTACACATAGTACTACTCATTCGGGAATCTTAATTCTGCTCTAGCATCTCCACAATGACTTCTACAGTGATGTAGTAAAAACCTTTTAAGATGCATCAGAAACAGAGGAAGTTCAATATGTGCCTATCAAAGTTTCATGCATAAGCTGCTGGCCTATGTATGACAGCCAACCCATCAACCCTTTCAAACTTGCTTACATTATTTACATATCCTGATACAAAGTCTGTTCTAAACACGACCCACATTATTAGTTACTACCAATCCCTTGAGATTACAAGAGTTTTTTACCTGTTTAGGAAAATCAGTACCAAAATGACATTACTGTGGATTAGTTTTATGATTTTCATTGTTTAATTTAACATCTGAATTCAGCAAGCAAATCACAGAAATGCCACCTACCTGTTCAATGCTTATGATTTCTGTAAAATTATTTAGAACATATGGCGCAATGTATCAATACATTTGATAAAACAAATCTACTTTAAACATACAAACTGAAATTGTCCCCATGCTCAAGTCAACTTCCAAGTTACAGCCCAGCATACTGTATGGTAGCTTGTACAGCATCGGTGGATACTGCTAGAAACAGAGTCAGGGCAAAAGACAGAATACTTAAGCATGAAGGAGCCACTCTAACTCAAGCATTTATTTTGAAGTAAGGACTGAGGGACAGGAGGCTAACACCTACAGCACTCTCATTCCAGGAAGGAGCTCAACTAGTGAGCAGAAAGGAAGGATAATAAGCAAACTTTGTTCCTAGTGTGAAGTTTCTCACCCATCTCTATTTTATACAGTAGCAAAGGAAACAATAAACAGAAGAAACATCTGTAAACTCAGTGAAAACAGTTTTGTTCCAGAAGGCCTGATTTCTCACCCCACTTTTAAGTATTAATGCAGACTACCTTTACAAAACACAGAACATTCCCTAGAGAAGAGACCAAAAGACTAGAAACCCAAGGAATCATCACTGATCCTCATTCTTTTTCCCACGCTCCACTTTTATCATTACCTTGTTGTTCACACAGTTCCACAGGCAACAAAAGCTAAATGTACTTATCTCTTCCCAAACTGATGCTTAATGAAAACTCTGATAACTAGGCTATGACAATGCAAGATGCTTTCAATCCTTCCATACTAAGGCAAGCAGAGCAAACTTGGATTTTCCCCACTTCTCCAGCAAGTATTCTACTTACTAGACTATCATAATAAAGACAGGCACCTCCTTCAGTTGCATTTGGGAACAAAATAACAAAATAAAGTGAGCTTGTTAGCAGTACTGAGAGGACGAACAGAAAGCAGGTTGGAGATGCAAATTCCAGTCTAAGACATGTAAGTTGAGAGACTTCAGACACATCATGCTCTTCATTCAGCATTTCCATTCACACTTAAAAGATAAACCTGACTTTAAGTTCAGTCATCTGACTAATAACAGACAATGACATCTGGCACATACCTGACAAATTAACACTGATATCCAACTGAAGGTTTTATACTAAAATCCAGTCTTTCATTTTAATGTTGAAGAATACAGAGAAATAAAGCAGATGGGTACAACTGAGCTGATTCTATTGTCTTAAAAAGATAGAAGTGAGATGATATATAGTGTCTTTGAGAAAGCATTAGGCTCTCCAGATATCTCCCTTGCATGTTTCTTGATCAGGCAGTGCATATTAAAGCAAGACAAGAGCCAGTCTCTAAAGTGACTGCAAATTACAGTCAGCAATAACCTACTAAAAAGTGCTGGTTTTGTCTAATAAGCCTGTTTGTCAAGTATCCATATCCAGCTTCAGACTCTTAAAAGGCCTCCACTGGTAGATAGCTGCTCTTTTAATCATGAACAGAGAAAAATACCTGTAAGGCAGTTTTACTTCCGCTGTTTCCTACTTAAAGAATGGGAGAGATGTCTTACTACATTTCTGCTTCAAATTTTACTACTTCAACTATTATTTAAGTCTCCCACTTTAGAGAAATTCAGGTGATTTAGAAGAGGATTAAAGGCACTTTAACTACTACATTGTTAAACTCAGCTTAGCTTTTCTAGTCAAGATTTTAACACTGGTAACTAAAAGACTAGTGTCATGTTTTGATGGAATGAATGCCCTAAATATTCTCACTGGTTGTGCTGTTCTCACAGTGACCTTTTTCTAAGACCAGATAAAAGTTCAGCTTTTCATTACAGGGAAATACAAACATAAGCACAAACACCTCTTCAAATCCTTAGTATCAAATTTCAAGTCACTACTGCTATGAACATACCTTGTACTGCAAGAAGCTGTTCTTCTGTGGTCCAACGGGCATTGATTTTCTGATTAGACTATTAAAATCAGAAAAAGGCACAAAGATCATTGAAAGGTTTCAACAACTGCAAAATAGCTGAGCACCCATACTGTTTTACTTCCACTACATTGCACAGGTAAACATCTCTTACTTATAAGCAATAAATACATAGTTTAAGATAGCTTTCACAAAGAGGAAGCAGCATTTAAGCACTCAAGCTTAGAGCTGCACCAGCAGTGTTTCCTCTGTTTTATTGCAGTTCTTAGTATCTGCAATACCATAACTTAAGCACAAGTTATTGATCTTCATGCAGACAATGTGAATTTACAGTTACACCTATCTAAACTATTAGGACTTTGTGTCAGAAGTGTTTTGCATTCACATTCTGTTTCATATCCAAACCTTTAAAACAAGCAAAAAGAGAACTTCAGTATTAATAAACCATTCAGTTTGGGTGCCCAAATGTATATGTAGTCATGTTTTCACAGAGGACATAGGATTTACTGCTGACAATCTACATTACCTACTTGTAATCAGAAAAAAAAAGCATAAATCAGGGCTCAATTTCATCTACCTGTTGTCACAAACAGACATTACATTTCAAGGTTTTTTTGCCATGAAAAACCTACCACTAATTCCTCATAAGGGAGCCAGACTCAATCCCTGATTGTAATTCAATGGACCCTGTTTAAGCTGCTGTTGAAATGCAAACCCTATGCTGCAGCAAAACACTTCTGCAGCTTCCCCTTAATGCAAGTGCAAGGCTGTAAGTTCTAATACTTAATTCTAATTTACCTCAGGAGGTTTGAATTCTTCAATCCCGCCTTCCATTTTCTGTTTAAGTGCACTGTTTACTTGCTTAGCATTTTGAACCTTGGTCAAAAACAACAAAGTTAATCAGCTCCACAAAGAAAGTTGGTCACTTTACACATATATCTTCACTAGGATTGCCACAAGTGTACCTCCTAAGTTAGAAAGAGAAATATTATGGTTTAAGGCTTCACTACTTTTAGCTGTTTAAAAAAATAATTTAAAAAAATATAGCACAGTTTACTATGGAGAGGAAAATATTTCAGCCATTCTTTCAAAGAACAGTTTGTCTGCAGGAATATTATAAGCAGGACATAACAAGCAAGTTTTATAATGATACATATGTTCTTGAAGAAGAATGCAGAATATTCTGGACACAAAACTCAGTACTTAGAAATCTAAATGAGATGTACTGTATACATTAACTTCCTTCTTGTAAAAGCACTTTGGGAAAAAAAAGTAAAGATTTGTGAGATGTTGAGTTAGTTCCTTCTGACAGACTGCTTTGTATTTGCCTTAGATAATCATGATTTCCTTTAAGGGTGTTTGTGAAACATATTTAAAATATTTAAATAAAATATTTCAGTTTATAAAAGGAGACAGCGCTTCTGAATCGTACTTATTCATATCCAATGATCACTTAAACTTGATGGTGATGCACATAATGTAACACAGGTAAGGATATAGTTTTGCATACTGTGGTGCACAGCTATTACAAACATTCTTAAGTATGGATACAAAAGCAGACAACTCAGCAGGAGATTCCAAAGGCTGCATCTCTGAGATCACTGCAAGAAAAAGAGAGAAACGCAACCTCAAGGCTGTAACTCACCTACACTTACGCTAAAGAGTGAAACCCACCTATGCTATTCAGACCCAGAGTCCTGCTGTGACAGGAAGAAGCATATTTCTCCTGTAAAAGAAAATAAGGGAGCAAAAACCCCAGGAATCCCTTAATCCACTCCATGATGTTGCAACATGGCAGCCCTTAGCGGTCTATAAGGAGGCAGAAAATCCAGGAAATGAGCCTTGACTTTGTAGCCCTGTGGCTCCTAGAAAGCAAGAATGCACATACTGCTACACCCTTAGAAGCTGAATAAAAAGTGCCAAAAGTTAACCTCTTCATGCTAAAGATGTAATTACCTTCTCAAAAGGTGAAGACTACCAAGTTTTTCTAAATTTAAAGCTTTTCTAAATTTAGTAAGAAGTAGAAAGCTCATAAATTTAAAAAAAAAAATTTCCTCCCTCCCAATACTCTCAGGGTATGGTGGGAAAGACATCCAGAAAGACAGCTACAATTTTAAAGCTTAACGAATGTAACTTCCTCTACTTCACTGTTCTTAATCTCACTTGACACACAAATACTTTTAACAACGTTTTTAAAAAAAAAATCAAATAAAATGTGACTTTGCTTCTCTCCTGTTCACACACAGTTTTCATGCCATATTCCCTCTACACCCTTCCCTTTTATTTTTTTTAAAGAAAGTTATCTTGTTTCATGTTATCCACAAAAGCAGATGAACATAAAGACATAGAATTTAGGAACAGCTAGTCAGCTAGTATCCAGCTTTTCTGTTGATAACTGTGGAACAAAATTAGAAAGAGTCACATTAAAGAAGTTTCAGTGTCTTCAGAGATTTTCTTCAAAATCATTACAATCAGAACAGAGATTAAAACAAAAGAAGACCATTAACCCATGGTACCTGTCGCTTTAATGAGATTAGTTCCATATCCAGCTGTCTAAGAATTGTGTTGGCTGCATTGGGACTACAGGACACAGCTATCACATCTTCCTGGGTCAGGTACATGCCTTTTGGTGGCCGGCACTTGGAACGTTGAGAATGGTGGCGATGCTGCAAGCTCTGATATTCTCTTCTACCCAGACCTATTTTGCTGGTCTGAACAGGTTGCTCGTTATTGCCCTTTAATTTAAAAAAAATAAATTATTAAAGAGTAACGGTATCTTGTTGATAACTATACAACAGAATAAAGTATCATGCAATATTGTAATGTCATATTTACGACAAAGAAAACTTAAGCTGACATGCTTGTCTGCATGTAGCGCCCAAACTAAGTTTTGCAGATGTGCTGATGAAAAATTGGCCATTTGCTGGATATATCTTAGAATGACCAATTTTCAAAATATTTTCTTTTTTAAATGTGGCTGAAAATACAACCAATGGTATAGAAATGACAGTCTGGATACCGTGAAAGAGCAAAAAAAAATATCAAGAACTGCTTATGTATGAAGAAGATAAAGAATATATCTATTTTACATATTTAGAGAAAGTAATCAAAGAGTTTACAGAATTCTTGGGAACGGATTTGGAAAAGAGGATGGATGTACTTTTGCAGTCATAAAAATCCATGTAGTTTAGCAAACTTAAGCCTTTATTGTTTGCTTTTTTGAAGTGGAAAGGAACAGGAGAAGAGGAGATGAAGTCTTTATAACTGCTGTTTTGATGTCTGGACCTCTAGAAATCTCAGCTTTGTCTTCAATGTTTACTGCTGCACAACAGCTAGTCTGCACATATGTGACTCCCACAATGCAGCCAGGTAGGTTCCCTACAGACCAGGAGCAGAGAAGCCAAAGTTATTTTCCCTGCATGGATTTTCTAATTCAAAGCAATGCTTAGCATAAAAACAGGTGGGATTCAGACATGTTGCTACTCCAGCAGCTTCCTACTGCTCCTCCCTGCTGGCATTCATGCAGGTTGAGAGGAGATGGCCACAGTGAAGACAAAACAAACTGTAGTAGCCACTGCTATTATGTTCTGCAGCATTAGTACAAATCAGCAAACAGTATTTTGCTTTATTGTGCTTGACCTTTTGCCACATTCTCTTCCTAGCTAATATAACATCTTAATCCAGCCCACAAACTTCACAGCAGCCATCCTAAAAGCACCTAAGGTATTTGTTCTTCCTTGGAAAGTTGATACAGAGCCTTTGAAATCTAAAAGCCACAAGATTAGGCTTACTTTTGGATCATTTACACCATTTGTCTTTTGGTTCTGCATTGCTACTTCAGTATGAAATTGCAGTTCCTGTGTGTTTAAACAGCATTTAAAATGAAAATACTATTTTGTCTTGCAAGCTGGAGTGTTTGTCTTCAGTTTTCTAAACAGCAAAAAGTTTCCATTGCTCTGTGTGTTCTGACTAGCCTACTCAGTTTATGTTTTGCTTAGGAAGTGAAGTGAACATTTCCTACCAGAAGTATTATAACACAAAATTATCTTATGCAGACCTAAACAGCTCATTAGAAACACCAAACTTAACTGTCCTGTTCCTAGAAGGCTATGAACACACTACCTTTATTCTGGACTGCATTTAGTGATTCAAACAATAACCTGAAAAGTAAATTGAACAAAATAGTCCTTATTTAGAGGGACTTAGGTAGCAACTCAAATCAACAGATTGCAAGAACATTGTTACAACAGCAGATTGAAAAGTAAAAAGCTTCACTATTAGATGTGTTTTTCTAAGTCTTCTTTATGTTTATCAAAAGAACCCCAAACACAGCACTTATCTTCAAAGCTAAAAGTGCTCATTGGAGGAAACAAAAAAGGGGTTTTGTCTTGTTTATTAGTAGAAAGCATCTCAATAAAGCCACATATTAGTTAAAATGCATGGTGGCTTTGAAAGAACAAAAAAATTTTAAAACATCTAGATTCCAATAATTCACAATCATTAAAACGGTAAACCTATTAACAAGAGAAAGGCAAGGGGGATGTTGTGCTACTAGGTATCTCTTATAAAACTTCTCTCAGGAGATAGTGAAGGTAATGACAGATGCACTTATGTCCTTCAAAAGGCAAAAATATACGATAATTTTTTTTTTTCCAATCAGAAGTTGTCAAGATCTTGATCTCTTTAAATCCCTGTGATTTTAGCAGGCAACATGCTAAACCTCTCTACCACAAGCCATAGTTCTCACACTAACACATTCACAGAAAACAAACTGACATTCACCCTCAAGCTATCTGTTACCTCCTTTTTGGCTTCTTTTTTGGGATCATAATCACTATCATTTCCATCCATTGGATGAGCTTCTTCAACATCGTCATCACTGAGGATAGATCAGAAGAAGTTGGTCATTTTATCTATTTTTTAAACCCCAATATAAATATGTATCAGAATACAACAGAATTATCTCCTCCAAAATATTTACTCCACATAAGGCATGCATCTCAAAGTTACTTGTGACTGTTCAAAGGAGAGCTGTTAGAAATGTATTTCCTTAATCAAAGTATAATAATTTCTATAATAAACAAGTAATCATGTAGTTTCAAAATGACTTTAAACAGTGCTGGTACTGCTGGCAAAAGACTTGTGTCACCTTTCTTCAATTCAACCACTCATGTCAGCATGAACATCTTCATGGTCAACACCAAGGCTAGAAATAACCTTTCATTTGTCAGGTTAGTCTTTAATAAATCAACTGTCAATCCACTGTGCCAGGTGGATGAATAAACCTTTGCTCAAGTCTGTAGGGAGCAAAAGGGTACACTATCAGATGGGAAAATCTAAGACATTTTCCAAAATGCTCAAGATTTCAAAATTTATGGTTATGAGAACAAGTAGTCCAAAATGCTGTATTAGAAGCAAATTCACTTTCTTCTGTAATTTTTCAGCTACACTAAAAGAAGATAAAATTTCAGATTTCAAGAATTCTTTTCAATAATGTATAACTAAACAGACTTTTTCCTCTACCTGGGCAGTTTCCACAGATGTAAAATGATACTTTTCAATATAAACATGATAATGTTATTTATACATTTGAGTTACAAAAGAACTTTAAAAAAATTTCAAAATTAATATTCAAGTATACCAAGTGCAATGTAATTTTAATTCCACAGTAATCAGGGGACATGTTACTGAAGATCAATCTGAGCTCTCATTCTCTTTAACTGAAAGAGGCTCTAAGTCTTACAAAGTAAAAGTGTCACTATAAAACTTTACTGTGACATTCCAATTGCTACAGCTCTTTACAGTAGTTGATTTTTCAGTTTTAATTTCATTCTTGTTCAAGACCCCCCCTTAAAAATAACCCCAGAGAAACAGAAGATTCCCACATGCACAAAAACTCTCCTCCCCACACAGTAATAGAGGGTTAGATTTCTCAAATAAAGCATTATTTCTAAACAATGTTCACAGGTTTTTCTGAACTCTCATTCTCACAGCTATCCATTAAAACACTCAAGTGTATTATTAGAACTCACATTGACTGTGGTGAGACAGTTCTTAAAGCACTGGTATCAAACCCCTCACTAAAAGGGCACACATCGCCACGGATGCTCAAACCTAAAAACATGGTTCATGCTGAACTATAACAGCTAGAAATTACTCTGACATCTCTACCTAAAAAGCTTTCAGTCACTGTGTAATTATTCAATATACAAAACTTACCTGTCACCTTGATTACTTCTATTAGCTAGTTTTCGAGCCTGCCGATCCATCAAACTTGTCCTAGAGCGAGTTTTTTTCCAAGAATAGTAGTATTTTACAAGGCTTGCAATAGTCTTGTCTGGAAGCTGAAAGAATGCATTAACATGTTAATACTTTTAAAAATGAAAATTCCACCCAAGGTTCTAATTATGCTCTATTTACAACTATCTTTACTCAAATATTTTAAATGCTTCAATAAGCTGGAAAGGAGGGATGTATGTAGTTACACTTTTTGTAGAAAGAGGGAGAGGGGGAGAGGCTTTTTCATTAGAGAGAAATCCATTACGAAATCAACTTAAATCTTATATTAAAGGTTGTTCCTGAAGCTTTTACACAGAAATCAGAATGCAATTTTAGCCTAACAGGATCACAGAACATCTAGTCCAGTCCTCCTGCCACAGCAGGATCACCTAGACCAAGTTGCACAAGAACACATCTAGGTGGGTTTTAAACATCTCCAGAGAAGGAGACTCCACAACTCCCCTGGGCAGCCTGTTCCAGTGCTCTGTCACCCTCATTGTGAAGAGGTTCCTTCTCATATGGATGTGGAACCTCCTATGTTCCAGCTTACACCCATTGCCCCTTGCCCTATGACTAGATGACATTGAGAAGAGTCTGGCTCCACCCTCCTGACACCCACCCTTCACATATTTATAGACATTAATGAGGTCACCCCTCAGTCTCCTCCAAGAAAACAGACCCAGCTCCCTCAGTGTTTCCTGATAAGGGAGGTGTTCCACTTTGTTCATCATCCTCATTGCTCTACACTGGACTCCCTCCAACAGCTCCATGTCCTTCTTGAACTGAGGGGCCCAGAACTGTACACAGTATTCCAGATGAGGTTTCACCAGGACAGACTGGAGGGGGAGGAGAACCTCTCTTGGTCTGGTAATTACTCCCCTTCTGAGGCACTGCAGGATGCTGTTGGCCTTCTTTGCCACAAGGGCATATTGCTGGCTCATGGTCATCCTCCTGTCAACCACGACCCCCAGGTCACTTTCTCCTATGCTGCTCTCCAGCAGGTCGGTTCCCAATCTATACTGGTACCCGGGGTTGTTCTTCCCCAGATGCAAGACTCTACACTTGCCCTTTCATTGTTCTTAGTACATCTGAACTGTTTAATGATTCTGATTTAAAAAGTACTTTACCATTTGCTGGATCCTATGAAAGCTCTTTCCATGAAAGCTAAATGCTTGCTCAAACAGGACTTTATCTTCAACTGTCCATTCATCAGGGAAGGGAGTGAAGTTAGGGAGATCTGCAAGGGACTTCTCAATGTTGTGTTTATGCCAGAACAACATGCCAAGAGCCTTTGAAAAGAAATAGTCCCATTCTGGATTTAGTTAACTTTCTAAAATGTTGAGACAAGTTAAATTAAAAACAACAAAAAAGGCAACTTCATTATTTAAAATAAAATTTTAGTATCAGTACCTCTCTTAAAATGTATTAGCCAATAAAATTGTAATGTAGTATAGGTTACAGAATTCTCTTTGGAGATGGTATGAAGAGTGGGGATATCTGGACTTATATTAAAGGTATGAAAGCCTGACAATTTAAGGTTGGCATGGCAGCAGTAATTCTGATGTAGCATGAACCGGGCTGATAGGCTCAAATCTGACTTGCTCTCTTCCTTTACAAGTATATATCACCTACACAGTTCCACATAGGTCTTCGGGCTTTTACTAGCCCACTCAAAAGAAAAGAAAAATACTTTTCAGCATCCAGAGGATAATCCAAAATCCAAGTCTGAAAGTTCAAAGTAAGTGGTTTTTCTACAACTCTCCAATCCACAAATAACAGCATGGCCACTTCCATGTCATATGCACCTAATAAGGAATGGAAATGAAAATATACCTTCTTACCCAACTTCATTTTTCAATTTTTTAAAAGAATTTTATGCTGATTAGACTTTCTGCCAGAGCATCAATAATGGATTTGGGAATTGAGAAAATATAACCACACAGAGCGGACATGAGATCACCAGTTCCTCATCAGCTCTCCAAACACCTGAGATCGCATCTAATATCCTGCACAGAGCAAACCTTATTTCTTCTTAAAATGGCAAGTGACAAGCTCCTCTTGCAAGGATAATTTCTATTCCACTGTGAACAGCCTACAAAAACCTTGTACCAGAAGTTGTTTTGAAAATTAGTCTTTTGTGTAGACTTAATTTTAAGTTCCCTCAGTTCCCTCTGTCCCCTAACAAAAGCCAAGTCATGAACAAACATCACCAAACCGCAGGTATTCTGGACATCATAACATAGTCAGCCCCTTTACAGATAGCAGTTGACTAGCAAGTCTTTGCTGTTATGTGCTTCCCCAAAAACTGATCATACAATTGCTTTCCACTTGTACGCCAAATACTTTTTTGCAACAGGTGAATTTACTTGTACATAAATTAGTTTGTTGAGAAAATTGCAACAGGACTAAATGAAGGCCAGTAAAGTTTTATCCTGTACCTTTAGTGGGCCGGCGACTAAAGGTTCGTAAAATAAAACCTATTACTCTCAAACCTAGAATTTTACTGTTTTCTTGCCTCCAAAAAATAAAGTAACTTAAAGTTGGTTTGCCTTTTTTCTTTAAATATGCAAAAAACCTTCCCAGTGCTGTCCCTAACAAAATGAATGGTTCAAAATTGTACCATGTTTAATACTAAACATTCACTTTGTAAGCTGCTTTCTAAAGAAATTCTTTAGCCAAATATACAGAGACAACTGCATGACATGCCCAGCGTATCAAGAAACAAACCAAACCTTTTAAAAGTGCACATTACAAGCTGAGCATGTCATGAAAACAAAGAGCTCAATCTTTTGCAGAGAATCCAGACCACAACTGTATGCAGATCCATTTAACTGAAGTGTTTGCTGCCGTGCCTGAAGAAAAACAGTGTTAATTAATGGTAACCAAGAAGGAAAACAATAAAGTGCGATACGTTTATATTAAAAAACCCCAACCCTTTAAATGAGCATTCTCAATTTTGTAGCACTTACCTGTTCCACATTGTATCCATGTTTTTCCTTTGCTATTGCTATGTATTCATCCACTGCAACAAAGCAATGTCAGAATTATTCTTTAGTATTTTTTGTTGTGCTAAGGTGACACAGAATTAAGCCATCTAACATAGGAAAAGTCTTCCCATGCTTTAATACACTGCAGAAGCCCAGGTTCCCCGAAACATAAAGTATATTCATTGCTTTATTAATAATAAATAAGTCCACTGTATTTAATCCAAGATTTAACTTTATAAACTTTTTATGCAAGGCAATTCTCAGTAAAAAAGAGGGTTTCTTCCACATTTTCACTACAACAAAGGCACAGAGTCTCATCATTTATTATTTATTTAAATCAGAGACTAGCTGGCTGTTGGAAGTCTGTCTTCTTGGAACCCACTTCTAAGAACACAGACATAGTAGGGTGGGGTATCCAGAAATGCCTGAGCTAGTTTTAAACAGAAAACTTGAAGATTCATTAATTAGGTTATCAAATTCACCAATACTATATTTTTTAAATCATATTTGGTTGTATTAGACCCAGCTTTCAGCTGAACATTTTGCACCCCTTTACAATTAATTCTAGCTACTTTTGATCTTCACTGGCTACTTTTCATATTGTTAAAGAAACAAACTTTTCCCATTAATCTTCTGCAGTTCACAGTTAAGCTGCAACACAATGAAGTTGAACCGAAGCATGACTGCGAAAAGGAAATAATTATATGTCCATTATTCAAATGGACGTGGCACTTGGTGCCATGGTCTAGCCTTGAGCTCTGTGGTGACAGGTTGGACTTGATGATCTATGAGGTCTCTTCCGACCTTGATGATACTGTGATACTGTGTGACCAGACATATCCTTGCCATGAATGGTTGCAGCAAAGAGTTAACTGGACTTTAAAGGAATGAAAGGTTTAATAATGATAGCTGTATTTTATTTATAGGTGTTCCACAGTAGTAGAAGGTATGTTCTCCTCTAATCTGGAGGGCCACAAACCATTTAACTACTGGTAATAGGCAAAAACTGCCCTGAGGACCAGGTTCTCATGACGCAATTTCGAAGTTCACTAATGGTCAGACGAGTCCTGCACTTCAGGTCACTTCTGAAAGGAGAAACTGCTTGATTTTTCCTGATGTGATTGCAATAATAATTTCCCCTTGAAATGGGCCTAAACACATCTTTTCTGAGTTTATCCACTGTAACTCCTTCTCCTCAAACTGTAGAGCAGCAAGTTCCTCAGGTTTAGATGCTTTATTATTTTATTAATAACTAAAGGTTTCACAGACACTGATGATGAGACAACACAGGCACTGTAATTTGAAACAAAGACTTAACTATAAAACAAGAGAAGGTGATCTTCCCTTTCCCCAGAGTTCTCTAAATAAAAAAAAAAAAAAAAAAGAGAAGCTTTGTGTTTAATTTACTAATTTGCAACATCACTGTATCAAAAAAAAAAAAAACCCAAACAAGAACAAACACCAGAAAGAACTATTTAGTTACACTTCAGCATCCAAATTCCTAAGCTGGAAAAGACTTACACTTGGCATCTGGAATATTATGATATGGAGACCATACAAGCATCCCTCCATTGTCTTTATCAGTGTATTTTGCAGCACCTACAAGAAAACAAGCAAGTCTCAGTATTTATAGAAATGATCTAAAGAACAACTAGTCAAGGGACAGTAAGTAAAAGTCAGTCATAATAAGAAGCCCAGCTACTAAGAGGAGGTTTAAAAAAAACCCCTATTAATTCCACATTATGTCCTTAAAACATCAAATGGCTGAATTTGAACACTACTCTTAGGAGACTTAATCATAACTGGATATTAGACAGGATCTTAGTTACTACAAATGAAGCACTAAAGTGCATCGCTAGAGTTGGTATGAATGCAAAATCTAGTTATTTCTGTTGTAACAGTCCTCCAGAAGTTATGACTATTAGTTCTGTAACATTTGTCACTACGATAGGAATATCAGGATCTCCCACGTGAAATTACACTTCCCTAAAACATAAAAAAAGCCTGTATGAGATTGGAGGTAGAATACAATCACCACCTCTGATTCTTTCAGTGAGGAACTATACAAAGAACTATGCAGGAAACAATTATGTTCATCTTTTTCATTTTGATTTTCATAGCCATATAATTTTTATATTCATAGTCAACCAACTTGTATAGCTGTAGAAAGTGGTTATGTTTAAAAGTCACTTTTGCTCAGTTGGGTTGTTTTTTTGTTTCCACCTCAATGTAGCAAAGGAAGCAGCCCAGTTACCTACCCATCAGGAAGACGGAACAACTTTGCAATACTAACGCAATTTTGTACAAAGCACTAATTTAGACTCTCTGAATTTTAAAACCACACTGTAAAAGAAACGGAAATTCCCCAATACTGGAAAAGCATTAACTAATAGTTACTTCTCATTAATATTTTACAAATGTGTGCTACTACATAAAGTCATTTGCAATCTATTTGTTCACCGCAATTTTTCTGGCTAAGACACTGCTCAGCAATTGGAGCATTAACACTTGTATCACAGAATCACATTGCTAGCTTTGCTTCTGCGGGTATCTGTGTGAAACCCTTTAAGAATTGCCTCCGGAGGAACTTTCTTCGCATCCTGCCTGGAGAAGGACAGCTTTTTTTTTTTTTTAAATTGTGTGAAACAAATAACTTTTAAGCTTTTGAACTTCATATTTAGGTGCTACATCTTGTTGAAGGAAACATAATAGAACAAATCAATGCTTTGAAAAAGAGAACTACTTAGTGCTTTCTAATTATGTACCATGTTTTGTTGCCCTTCCCTCTCTAGTCTGTCAGTGTTTTGTACTTGCTATCAACTTTGCAACCTTCAGATCCATCATGACTGCGAACCTGAAAACCAGTTAATTAAAAAAACCTAAAAGAACTCATACATTCTCCAAAAGGAGATGTGTAAGATGACAAAACTATATGCAACATTACCTCCTGTAAGCAGTTGAAACTGTACATACATTCAGTTCCAATGCATAAGAAGTACTAAACTCTGAAAAGATCCTGGTATAGAGGAACAAATTCCCTAACATATTTCACTTTAGGACAGAAAACCATTCTTAGTTGTCAGGAGCACAGCATTTCATGAAGAGTAATTCCAACAAGACATAGGCACAACATTCCCCTTGTACACTCAGTTTTTATCACAAATATGTGACTGCTACTCTGTACTCCACTCTTTAGCCAAGAGATTTGGAGAAAATAAGACCATTGCAGAACACACCGGAACTGCAGGTTGTGAGGAAGAAACGTCTCAGCATGAGGCTGAACTAGATAATCTCCAGAGTTCCCTTCCAACACTATGATTGTATGATTCTGAGCGTGTCTTCGGTTCATCCACAAAAAACCCGCAACCCAGATACTTGCAGACAAGTGGATGTTATGGAAATTATGTACTGAAGAGTCAAGCACTAAACTGAAAACTGATAGCTTCAGAGTCCTATCATTTGTGCCTGCAGAAGATCTGCCCTTGTGAGGCACCACCCTCATGTGATGAACAAGCAGCTCCCACTAGAACCCCACTTTTTGTAACAATGCTGCTTCTCAAGAAGGAATAAGAGAACTGTTGGTGTTCAGGAGGCATCTTCACACTGCCAAATGGAAAGCAAGGATGACAAAGAAAGGATGGAATGCCTACAGGGAGCTTGAAGAAAGGCATCCTGCCTCCATAGCTACAGTACAAGGATCCCTCCATCCCCATATACAGGACCATGATCTACCTCCATGAGAAGTGTTTCCTCTCCTTTGTGTCCCAAGAATGTGAGTGAGCAGCACCTCCCTCACGAAAAATGCTGGTTTTACGTCAAGGGCAACATGATCTTTACTTGCAAGATCTATTCTTACTTCAAGACAACAGCTGGAACATCAAGCAACATAGATCCATTTATGTTGGAAAAGACCTTGAAGATCATCAAGCACAACCATTAACCCAACTATCCCAAGGCCACCATGCCCCTGAGTTTCAAATCTATGTGACCTTTTAAATATATTTAGGGATGGCGATTCAACCTCCTCCCTGGGCAGCCCATTCCAAGGCCTGATACCCTTTCCATGAAGAAGTTTTTCCTCATGTCCAACCTAGACTTCCCCTGGTGCAACTTGAAGCCATTTCCTCTTGTCTTATCATTTGTTACTTGTGAAAAGAGACCAACCTCCACCTCTCTACAACTTCCTTTCAGGTAGTTGCAGACAGCAATAAGGTCCCCCCTCAGCCTCCTTTTCTTCACATTAAGTTAAACCGAAGTATGTTAAAAGAGCAGATGTAATCCAGCAAGGAAGAGAAAGACCATGAGCTATAACTCAAGTACAACAAATCACTCCCTGTACAAATCACTTAGGAAGATGTTTCTGCTCCTGCACTTACACAATGGGTCTGGATGAAGATGACCCGCCACAGACACTGTCCACAGCTTCTAGAACAGAGAAACTGTAGCAGCAAACTACCACTTTATAAATTTCAATTTGGCAATAGAAGTTTGGTACAATGATGCTGTTCCGTACACAACTCCAAGTACTGATTAAAATCTGGAAGCATATGAGACTTAGTAAAGGCACTGTGGGGCTGTGTGGCAATGTCAAACTATACTGTCTTCCAGCATATGAACTACCATCATCTGCTTAAGCTTTGAGAGTAGGACCAAAAACACAGACACTAATGAGAGAAAGAGCTACATTTCTAAAATAAAGGACTAAAGTCTTAAAAATAATTAATAAATAAAAAACAGGAAATGTGAGAACAGTATTGAATAAACGGAAAAAATTATATACTTCCCTTTCAATGTAAGAAATTTTCAGATAGGAAGACTACAGGGAAAAGTTATAAAAATGTACACAGAAATGGATTCCATGAGTGACTTTAAAAAGTATAAAACATTATTCTTGACCCCCACTAGCCATCTCTGAGAACAGGGTAACTAGGAAAGAAGCAATTAATTGTTAAGAAAGCAAAAATTCACACTAAGTCCTTTGGGAAGTCCAAATCTGAGTGTAAGTAAGCTTCTCTAGCAGCTCTCTCAAGTGTAGATGATACAACAGCATGATGGAGCAATGACATTCCCCACTACACTTTCCAGGAGAATCCAAACAGCCCACGAGGCAAAGGTACCAGCTTTGTAACATCCTCCTACATCTACAGACGAGTCAAAAAGTACAATCAGAAACAATTCTACCCCTAGAATATAAAATGCTATAGGAAAACCAGTAAGAGATAAAAATCTGGAGTGTAGAAGATGGTTCACTAACTCAGGACATTTAGGCAAGACATTTAGGATTTTTGTTCTGTAAAAACTGGTTGCAGCAGACTCCAGTAAAAATTAAATATGCTGTTTCCCTTATAGCTCTACCTAACGGTCTGCACGTAAAAAGGAGATGGTGAAGAAAAGGTAAAGCAACTTCTCTCAATCGTTGCTTTCAACCACAATCCACTTCTTCCAAGAGACATGATGAACAGTTGGTTCACTTTGTCTTTTAAAAAAAAATGTTGTTATACACATTTAGATTTTTTCTAAAAGAAAGTTTACTACCATCACAACTTTCATCATGAATGCTTTGCTTCTCAAGGTACTGTCAAACACCATTGTTTACAAGTATTTCTCACCACTGGCTGAGGCCAAATGACTGGTATTTGTTGTGCTCAGTTTAGTGTGTTCTGCATGTACCAGAAGGATGACTTCGTATCTTAGACTTCTATCTACTTTCATCCATCACTGATTCCCTTCTACCATCTATTTGTTTGAAGAGGCTTAAAAAACCAGGAATCAAAGTAAATAAACATGTGCTAATGTTACTGGTAAACCCTAAAAAGGAAAAAAGTCATTTAAACAATCCCAAGAAGAAATAGTATTAAAGTGAATTAGACTTGAGGCCAATGTCCATATATAAAAACATGCAAGTATGATGAAGTGTCCATTACATCAGTTGCTACCAAAAATAAAATAGTAATCTACACGTAGCTATAGGAGTGCAGCTTTATGGCCAGCATCACTTCCATCGCTAAAAAAAAAAAATTAAAAAAAAATAATCGATGTTTATTAAGGAAAACAGCCACCAAACTAACTACTGAAAGCATGAAATCTTCCTTAGATCTCCTGAGATACAATATTACCAGAGTTGTTAAATGCACTCTTACAGTTTTTGGCCTTTAAAAATTATTTTAAAATATTAAAAATAACAATACACATCACAGGTCTTACACAACGCTTACTGACTTCCATCATCAAGGAAATTAATGAAGGAGTATGGTTAATCTCAGTTAACAGGGAAAGGAACATCAGTTGAATTCCACCCCCCAGGAACAGTTACGAGCTCTAAAAAGTCTGGTTATAGGAGAGTGTAAAATCAGCTCTGTAGGTAAAAACACTTTTGCACATATAGTTTACAAAACTGAAACCATGGAACCTCAGTAGTAACGGTGAGGAGCTCTTTTCATAAAAAAACCAAAACAACCCCAAACACTGTGTGTTTTTCTAATTTAAGTGGCCTGCAGGAAAAACAAGCCCAAGCTGCACGTTAGAAAGGATTTTTTTTATTTGTGTTTATTTTTATGTAGGCAAGGTAAAAATAAAGGGCATAAAGTGTTAGTCTTATTAACAAAGAGACCTAGACTAGGCGCTCCTTTCTAAGGGAAAGGCATTCCCTTATGCCAAGATCATGCATCCATTTAATCCCACCCTCCCCCTTTCTCTCCCCCGGCCTTTTCTTTGGCCTGTGGGGACTTGCGCCCATCAAGAGGGGCTTGCTCCAGCTTTAGGAGGCACTATGTGAGAAGCTCTGGCCCAATCCTCTTCCGGTAGGAAATCATCTGACACCAATGGAAGCCTGTTAGGAGAACAGGAAAGTAGATAGGCTTCATCTGACCACTACAGCAACACCGAGAAACGCTCTTACGGTCTCCTCTGCTCGGTGGAGTAACGCAAGAGAGCATCCTAGCAATTAACTTGCAAAAAGCAAGTACCAGGCTGGGCAAAACGTCCCTAGTACTCCTCGGGGTGGGGCTGAGGGGTGAGGGGGAGCGCAGGAGAGCAGTTCAGCCTGCATCAGCGGGGTTATCGAGGCTGCTACAGCACACAAAAACCAGGGGCAGGAGTTTTTCCCCCACTATGAGCATCTTCCTTCAGCCAGGTCCACTGTGTTTCTGCAGCTAGGAACGTCCAGAACCCATCATTAAATATTTTTTAAATCACCTTATTAAATAGAGATTTGTTATGGTTCAAGGAAAAAAAAAGCAAAATAAAATTAACAAAAAATTTAAAAAGGGTATCTAATCTCTTTCTGCTTCTCCATAATCCAGTTGATATTGAAGTGAGAATTTCTCCCCCCCAACACTACCAGATCGCCAACACAAAAGGCTCAAAAAAAAAAAATTAATAAAAAATTAAATGTAACCCCGAGGGAGAGAGCACTGAGCACCCCCAAACCCCATCCCTCCCACCGCCCAAAGATGTCACGTTAGAACCGATGAAACGCTATTTACCGGGCTCGAAATCAGGAATGCGCGCCTGGAATTCCGCTCCGACCCTCATTCCTACATCTGCAACAGCAAAGAAAAGGGGGGAAGAGAGAGGAGAGAGAGGGAGGGAGAGAGAGAGGGAGAGGGAGGGAGAGAGAAATTAACGGCCTGGGTGTCCCCCGGGGGGGGAGGGGGG